>VXBP01006885.1:674620-844491 GCA_013400115.1 Rhinopomastus cyanomelas | reverse complement strand
CCCCCGGCGCCGCAGCGGGCCGGGCCGGGCCGCGCACCGCGATCCGCCGGCATGGCGGCCCCGGTGCACGCATGAGAGGCATCGCCGCTCTGCTCCCTGCCGCCGCCGCCATGGAGGAGCCGCCGCCGCCGCCGCCGCCGCCGGGGAGGTGAGTGCCCAGCGCTGCCGGGGCGGGAGCTGCTGGCCGGGGGAGTGCGGCCACCAGCTGTCCCTTCTGCACCCGCCGGGGCTTGACGTGGGGAGCGCGGCGGCAGTGCTGGGGAGGCGACTGGGAAACAGGGATGCAGAAGCGCTGCAGGAACTTCGGCTGCTGCTTCAGCGCTTCCAGCGAGCCAGACCGTGCAGGGCAGCGCTTTGTCGGTGCCTCGCGATGGAAATACCCCGCGTCCTCTCCCACCCCGAGCTGAACTGCAGGAGCAAAGGGCAGTTCCCCGGGCTCTCGCAAGGCCCCAGTTGTGGGGGAGCTTCCTTGGGGGCTGGTGCTGGACCAGCAGCTGTCGGAGGCTGCACAGGGTGACCTGCGCTCTCTGACTTGGGAACTGCTGCGGGCTGGCAGGGTCCCCTCTCATTTATAGCAGCCGTGATTATAACCTGCGAGTAAGTTAGGTCCCGGCAAAACAGCAGGGTGTTGGAGTATCGCTCTGAGCAGCGCTGCGATCGGTGTTGTCAGAAGACACCGATGTGTTTTAATAAATAAAAAAATACTTCCACAAAGAGGGCTGGCGCTCCAGTGCCTCGGGCTCTTCTGCAGCTGTTGTTACCTCTCGAATGTGCTGACCTGTAGATTGGCTTTTTGCAAGTCTCCATCTGTGCCCTGCTGAGAGATGAGGATGCAAATTACTTGGTGGCTTAGTGTTTCCAGCTGGCTGAAGAAGTGTTGCATAAGTCCAAGTTATTAATTCCCTGGCAATTATTTCTCCTTTTAAAATAACATCCTGTTGATGCCCCTCACTTCGCGCAGGGAGGCATCCAGGAAACGTTTTTGAAAACGCTGATGTGCTGTAAAGCAGGAGGAGTCAGCTGTGTTGTGTTCCAGGTGTGCTGTGCAGACAGAAAACCCCTCGCGTTCCCGACATTGCTCTGGAACATCGCAAGCTGCTGTTCCGTGCTGATGTAACACGCGGGAAACAGTGATGCAGTCCGGGTTGGATCGAGGCTGCGGTGTTGAACAATGTCTGTGCTTTGAGATTTCATTAATGGTTTGTTTTTCTTGTGTCACGAGACTGCCAAAACCAGGAGGTATGTAGCAGTTAATTAGATTTAGCAGAAATATTATGAAATACAGATGTCACTAGGGCAACTGGATTAATGAGCTTCCAAGTTGCTTTTCACAGCGTCTTCAAAGGGTAATGGTGCAGGTTATGCAGAAAATCAGTTGAAATTAAGTTTGCACAGCAGCATGACCCTAGACCTGGGCTGGCTGTGTGCAGAAGGGTGATCGGCAGCGCCCGAGTGGAAAACACCCCGGCATTTCCTGCCTATGGCCATTTCTGACCTCTGCTGGATTCTGCTTATTAAAAGACAGTTTATATGAGTCGGATGTGGGTGTGGATGGTGTGGCGGCAACTTTACCTGGCAAATGGAAATTGAATTACTTATTTCACAGTGAGCTGGGTGGGAAGGAGGTGTCTCGAAACAATTAGGTAGCTTTAATTTGTGCAGATTAATGCTGATACTCCACTGTGATTCACTTCTGTGTGTGTACTTGGTGTCTCTGCTTTAGAGCAGAACTGTTTCTCTGGCTTTATGTAGTGCTTGCTTTTCTTTAAGTGATAGAAGAGTAAAGTAACTGCAGCCTTTTCAACGTGATTAAAGTGAACTTAAACTTTGGGGTTATTGTGTGCTGGGTCTTGCAGCTGTGAGGTCAGTGTTGTTGAAACTGGTGGATGCTTGGGCACTTGCAGTCCATTTGGTGGCAGATAGGTTTTAATCCTGTTTGTGAGTGTCACAGTGTGCTTGCGGTACAGCGTGTTGGCCGGTGCTGAAGTGCATTGCTGTGCCAGTGCATTCTCTTGAAGTTAGATTTAATTGAGGAAGTCATTCTCATTAGCAATACAACTACTTTTGTTTAAAATAGGGTGGGTTTTGATTTATTATTGTGAGGACTACCTTATGTGTTAAAAATCCTTTTGCGTAAGGATTTTCTGTCAGAATCATGAGGCATTGGAAGGGACCTCCAAAGATCATCCAGTCCAATCCCCCTGCCACAGCAGGATCTTCTAGACCAAGTTGCACAGGTGGGTCTTAAGGGTCTCCAGTGAGGGAGACTCCACACCCCGCCTGGGCAGCCTGTTCCAAGTGCTCTGTCACCCTCACTGGGAAGAAGTTACTTCTGATATTTGTATGGAACCTCCTGTGTTTCAGCTCACACCCATTGCCCCTTGTCCTGTCACTAGATGATGTCCTATCACTAGATGATGTCCTATCACTAGATGATGTTGGGCAGCCTGCAGTGGTTATGGATAAATGAAGATACTATGCAAAGTTTTGCAGTTTGAGCATCAATTCTTGTAACAAAGCAAAGTTGTCAAGATAAGACATTTCCACGTAGATCATAGAATGATTAGAGATTGGAAGGGACCTCAGAAGATCATCCAGTGCAATCCCCCTGCCACAGCAGGATCACCTAGACCAAGATCATCTTTGCTGCTTCTTTATGGTCTTTAGACTTTGCATTTTCCAAGCCCAATTTTAGGTTTTCCCGAGAATTTTTTTGGCCACAAAATCCACCTTCGAGCAGAACGAGGCCTTGAGCATTTCCTTTGTTGGGATGCCAATTTTGGTGGCATCACAAAAGCGCCAAGAGCTGTAGGGCAACTCTGACTTGATTGCTTGAAGCCCTCTCTTCTCCTGGCATACAGCCAGCACAAGGGGTGAGGGCAGGAGCAAGGCTGTGGATAAAGCAGGACTGAGTTATGAGTAATGTGGAGGCTTCCTCCTTGCTGGGGTGATTTTAGTGGTCCGCCTATCAGATCTGTTGGCTCTGTGATGGCGGTGAATTGGGCTGTCAGTCTGAAGCATCTGTTGTTTGGGGGAAGCCTGAGGTCGTGGCATGAACGGTGCTCAGCCCGTGTCTCTGCTTGCAGGAGCTGTCTGTATGACTGAGAGCCCATCAGCAGGGAAAGGGTTTTGCATTCTGGCAGTAGCTCAGGTTTGTAGCTGCAGTGGGAAAAATGATCCAAGTGCATTGAGTCTTCCCACCCCTCTATTTTTTGTTGTTAATATTTTTTCGTGCATTCACATGTGCTGAGATGCAGTCTCTGTGCTTCATGTATTGCCTTTTCTTGTTTACATGTGCAAGGAGGGGATGAATGACTGATTGCTCCACCTACGCCCAAACACACGCCGAGTGCTAGTTGAGATGTCTTTGGCATGGGTAGCAGCGAGGATTAGTCTGCGTCGCGCGGCTGCCGGAGTTGTTTTTATGTCGGTTAATTAGTGCTGTCTGTGTCAAGATTGGTTTTACTCTTATGTAAGGTAGTGAGATTGGCGCCTGTGGAATGCAGACCGTGCTGCGGTGAATTTAAAGGGAAGAAGAGCAAGGGACATGCAGTCGTTTTTATTTTCGGGAGTGAACTGGAATTTTTCGAGGGTTGTAAAGATTTGGTTGCCATGACAACTAAATTATATGCAAACCGCTCTTTTAAACGACAGCTGAAATAGATTTACAAGACAAGTTTGTGTGGTGCTCACTGCCCATCTGTTGACCTCAGCGCAAGTATTTCAGCTTTCATTTCTTTGGCTGTGTGGGGAATGTTTCCTGTGGTAGCTGCCGTTTGTGTTTCCTGGCCTCCAACTTTCCTTAAGTGTTTAAGTTTCAACTTTCCTTAAGCTCACAACTGCACTGACACTATCCTTGGCCTGGAATGGGTTGCCCAGGGAGGTGGTTGGGGCCCCATCCCTGGAGGTGTTTAAGGCCAGGCTGGATGGGGCTCTGGCCAGCCTGGTCTAGGGTGGGGTGTCCCAGCCTCGTGGGGCGGTTGGAACTGGATGATCAGGTGGTCCCTTCCAACCCTGAGTGATTCTGATTCCATAACTTCTCCAGTGAAGTGATCCTGCTGTGGCAGGGGGATTGGACTGGGTGATCTTTCGGGGTCCCTTCCAATCCCTAATGATTCTATGATTCTATAATCAATTAACCAATTTTTTGATTTAAAGAAATAGCCTAGAAGCCTGTTGATTTGGTGAGCTGATATTTGTCCCATCCTCATCCTTGGGCAGCTGCAAACATAAAGCCAGACCCAAAAGTTTGCTCTTAACAGCTGAGAGTCACAGAATCATTAGGGATTGGAAGGAACCTTGAAAGATCATCCAGTCCAATCTCCCTGCCACAGCAGGATCACCTAGACCAAGTCCCACAGGAACACATCCAGGTGGGTCTTAAATGTCTCTGGTAGGGTTGGAAGGGACCTCTCAAGGACGTGTAGTCCAGCCGCCCTGCTATAGCAGGTTCTCGTAGAGCCGATCACACGGGAACATGTCCAGGCAGGTTCAGGTCCAGGGTTCACTCATGCCCAGTCAAATCATAGCAACACACCATCAACCCTCATTAGATTGTTCTGAATCCAGGTAAGAGGGGATGTAATTGTGTTGCTCTGATGAGTATCTTTGCTGTGCCAGGGAGGAAAGCAGGGCTGTGCTGTCTGTGCCTTGCTAGCATCTGCTGCTCGTCACTCTTGTGTGTGGTTTGCTGATGTGTCTGTGTGTGGTTTGTCCTGCCCTCGGCTTGTACGTGCTGCTGGTTGGCTTGCTGAAATGGCCTTAAGCTGTGCCAGAGGAGGTTCAGGTTGCATGTCAGGAGGGATTTCTTTACTGAAAGGGTTGTCAGGAGTTGGAACAGCCTGCCCAGGGCGGGGTTGAGTCACCGTCCCTGGAGGTGTCTAAGAGAAGACTAGATGTTGGGGTTGGGGACAGGCTTTAGCGGTGGTGGTAGTGCTGGGAAAAGGTTGGACTCAATGATCTTGAAGGTCTCTTCCAGTTGAAATTCTTCCGTGGCTCTGTGATTCTCTGAGAGCACTGTTTGCAAAGGTTATTTAGCTCTGGAACATCCATCCAGCAAGTGATAAACAAGGCCTCGGTTACATTTGCCTCTGTTACTCCTCAGTTACACTGTGGAACTCTCTTCGGGCATGTCCTTTGAGCATCTGGGGTGCTCCAAATAGTGCAGAGTGCTGCAGCTCCATTGCATTGCCAGGGGTTTGCAGAGATCACAGACTCTCCATCCAGCCCTCAGCACCTGAGCTCCAGCTTCCACTGATACCCTGCAGAGCCTGGAATGCTTCACATTGGAGGTTGTTGTAGACATCTGCTTCATTTAAAAGATGAACTGAAATGTTGGGATCAAAACCAGTCAGTGGCTTTATCTTACCTGGGGCTGGAACTTTGTGCCAGAGGAGTAACGTTTGCCTACAGGACTGTGGAGGAAGAATGGCTGTTCAGATCTCACCATCCTGGGTCTGTATCTTTCCCAGTTTCTCACCAGTATATACGATGACTTTATGGTTGAGCTTAGCAACCTAACAATTGGTTAGTATTTCTTCTCCCTGCTTCTCTTTTCCTTGTGTGGCTTAAATCCTTGAAAATCCAATCAGCTTTCTAAGTGTAGATTTTTCCTAAGTAGCTCTTTATTAAATATACTGTGTTTTGGGGGTAACTTGGGACCTGAACATCTGATCTGTGCAGATAACCAAGAACTTAACTGCAGCACCTACCCTCTAGATTTCTGCTGTGCTGTGTAATGCTTAACCATTTTTATTTGATTAAAACTTATTTTAGAGCCACTTGGTTTAAAAAAAAAAAGCTAAAGTGTTGTTCTTGCAAACTTCAGTTTAAAAAGAAATGCCTGGTTTTCTCCCAAAGATGAATTAGGATGTGGTTGAGGTTGAAGAAGCAGCACTAAGGGTGAAGCATGGTGATTGAAACCAGTAATTGGATAATTTTCTGAGGCATTGAAGAGAACTGGATGCTAGCTGGACTAGGGTCCAGTATAAACCAGTGACAAAATTAAATAGGGCTGTTGTTCTTTCTTATTGATATCACAGAATCACAAGTGTTAGGGTTTGGAAAGGACCTTCAAAGATGATCCAGTCCAATCCCCCTGCCACAGCAGGATCACCTAGACCAAGTCACACAGGAACATGGCCAGGTGGGTTTTAAGTGTCTCCAGAGAAGGAGACTCCACAACCCCTCTGGGCAACCCCTGCCAGGGCTCTGGCACCCTCACTGGGAAGCAGGTACTTCTCATATTTAGGTAGAACATCCTGTCTTCCAGCTAAAACCTGTGGCCCCTAGTCCTGTCATTGGGTGCCCCGAGCAGAGCCTGGCTCCATCCTCCTGACACCCATCCATTGATGTGGCACTTTTAACCAAAGAATCTATGACTGGGGGGAAAAAATCTCATGAATAATCTGTAAACACTTCAGTGTCACGATCCAAATTTGCATGAAAACCTTTAATAATTCCAGATAGAAAAACTGGTTCAGTTTTCTCTTCAAGTTTCCAGAATTACTACTTAAAAAGAACAGGAAGTTCTGATTTATTATTCTTTCTCAGATGAGAACATGAAGAACTGCCAAAACTGTTATAAGAGCTCTATTTTATTTCTTGATACTTTTTTCCAGTTGGTGTAACTTGCAGAAGAAAAATTACTTCCTCAGATGATTTAAATAGATTTCAGTAGCTCTTATCTCTGCTTTCATTTAGGGTTATTTTTAGCTTATTATTTGGCAGTTTCTTTCCAGTATCTGAAGGGGGCCACTGATAAACAGTGCTCAAAGCCTGGAGAGGAGGAAGCTCCCAGGTGATCTTCTAGCAACTTTCCAGTCTCTGAAGAGGGCTATGAGAAAGCTGGAGTAGGGCTTTTGACACTGGTGCATAGTGGACAAGGGGAAAGGGTTCCAGACTTGAAGAGGGGAGACTGAGGTTGGATGCGAGGAGAAAATTCTTTCCTGTGAGGGTGCTGAGATGCTGGAGCAGGTTGCCCCATGCAGTTGTGGCTGCTCCATCCCTGGCAGGTTGAAGGGCAGGTTCTCTGGGGCCCTGAGCAACCTGCTCGAGTGACTGTGTCCCTACCTGTGCAGGGGGGTTGGAACTGGATGATCTTTAAGGGCCCTTCCAACCCTGGCCGTTCTGTCATTCTGTCTTCTTGAAGTGTAACGTTATTTACTCAAAGTTGTTCAAACAACTCTCTGTTGTAGTTGTCTGTGAGGCTACATCTTTGCATTGTAAATACTGTAATCAAACATTTAGGACCTTCTGCCCAAGAATATAGGGGAATGTTTGGAAAAGCATCAAGATCTTAGTAATTTTAACAACTGACACTGTAGTACTTTCCAGATTGTGAGAAGCAGGAGATTTTGTTTAATTTCTCTGTTGTAATGAATGTTGTTAGTACAGTAGTGCCCTGAGGAACTCTGTAGTGGGGGGAACTGGCTCTACTCCGACAGGTACTACTTGATGTCTGCTCTAGAGGTGTGGTGTGCTCACACTTGCTGAGTCCTGTTCCAATTAAAGAGCTTAATCAAGAATTGCAAAGGGCACAGGATGTCACTGGGAATCAATGGTTCAGCTTTACTTTAGTCCATTCCCCATTAATGACTTGTTTTGTTGCCTGAGGTTTCTGCAAAAACTGTAGTTGTTCCATCACAGTGGAGCCTTGCAACGAGCTGCTGTTGGTTCTGCAGCAAAGATACTTCTTGGGCTGATCTGGGATTTACTGTACTTGGTGCTGAACTGTTACCCAGGCTGTGGTACTGGAAAACCACTGCTTGCATGTCGGTAGCAAGATGTAGGTCAGGGCTTCGTGGCAGCTTGGGGTGTGCAGCCACACTGCAGGCATCAATAGCGAGCAGAGCAGGGCTCCTGCAGGGCTACTGTTACATCTTCACTACCCACTGCTGAGGTTTCGCTCTTTGTGTAATTATTTCTATGTTGAGGAGCCCTTGTTCTTCACTTAGTTTATAACAAAGATACAGGAATTATGGAATCGAATCATCTTCTCCCCCTCTGCTCTTCCCTAGTGAGACCACATCTGGAGTATTGTGTCCAGTTGTGGGCCCCCACCACCACTACCCCTGCTAGTCACTGGCTTTTCCTGCCAACCAGGCTGGTTTTTCCCCCGTAAGCACTGTGCCAGATGCACACAGGCTGTACTGAGCAAAAAGCACAGTTGTATTTGCACAGAACTGTGAGAAAATAATCTGCTGCTCTGTAATAGAAGATGAAATAACAACCACCAAGGGTTGTCTTGCTTTTCAGTGAAGGCTTCCTTGGAACTGCAGTCTCCTTTCTTCGAGGTTTTTGTTCCCGTTCCTTTTGCTGCCCTTACGGTCTGTCATAACTGCTCTGAGTGCAGTAAGTGCTTTGAATGCAGTAGCTGTAAGCACTCACTTTTAGCATGTACAGGTGTAGCAGATTTACTCTGCAAAATTGCATTTGTATTACTTTAATTTCAGGAACCTTTCAGAACCGAGTCTGTTTATATAAGTTTATAGCTTCCCTCAGAGAAGACAATGTTTGTAAGGTGATTAAGAAACAGAAGTGTGTGATGCTTTCATAACTTTGGGATGTAACACTAGGAGTTTACACCAGGTATTAGTTCTGTGCTTTATGAGAACTTCAGCTCGTTTCATCTGGACTCGATGATCCCAAGGGTCTTTTCCAGCCTGAATGATTCTGTGACTGAGGGTGACCTCGTTTTAATGTTGATAAATACGTGAAGGGTGGGTGTCAGGAGGGTGGAGCCAGGGTCTGCTCAGTGTCATCTAGTGATAGGAGTCCAGCGTAGAGCAACGAAGATGATGGAGGTGGAGCATCTCCCTTATGAGGAGAGGCTGAGGGAGCTGGGTCACTTTAGCTGAGGAGACTGAGGGGTGACCTCATTAATGTCTATAAATATTTGAAGGGTGGGCAACAGGAGGATGGAGCCAGGCTCTTCTCAGTGTCATCTAGTGATAGGATGAGGGGCAATGAATGTGAGCTGGAACATAGGTTCCATATGAATGTGAGAAGGAACTTTTTCCCAGTGAGGGTGACAGAGCACTGGAACAGGCTGCCCAGGGGAGCTGTGGAGTCTCCTTCTCTGGAGATGTTTAAAACCCGCCTGGACGTGTTCCTGTGTGACTTGGTCTGGGTGATCCTGCTGTGGCAGGAGTACTGAACTGGATGATCTTTGGAGGTCCCTTCCAACCCCTAACGTTCTGTGATTACTTGCTTTCCTGCTCAGGTTGTCTGATCCTCAAGTGCTTCAGGTTGCTCAATGAAGTTTCTTTGTTGTGGTACTGGTTTGGGAGCAGTGTCCTCTTGTGCCATGCATCCAGCGCCACTCTGCAGGGCTTCGAGCTGCTGATGCTGGAGCTGGGCTGTGTGTGATGCGCAGCAGCAGCTCTTGTAGAACATCCCATGTGTCACTTTAACGGTTACCTAGAAATCCCGTGTGGTTTCTTGCTGCAGGAGGATGACAATTCACAGTTAGATTCTTGTCAGAACACTATCTTTGAAGTGGAGTGGTCACATCTAGCTTTGGAGAGAGCTAGCTTGACTTGCAAAAGGTCTTCTGCCACTTTAGCTAATGGGTAGTGTGTTAGTCCTGCTAAGAACAGACTAATGATGTTTGTCTTTCAGCATCATGTAATTGTCCAGCTGGATCACAGAATCACAGAACATTAAGGATTAGAAGGGACATCAAAAGATCATCCAGTCCAGTCCCCCTGCCACAGCAGGATCCCCTAGATCGAGTCGCACAGGAGCACATCCAGGCAGGTTTTAAACCGTGTTAAGGAACACAGATTTGAGAAACAGATGCTTTGCCTTTAAAACAAAGGCAGTGAGGAGTGTCAGGAGCAAGGGCTTGGTGATTCACCGGTGGACCTCGTAGGGATTCTGCAGTCTCTGTGTGGAGACGGCAGGGTGCCAGAGGAAGTGTTGAGAAAGAGCCTTGGTGATGTGTGAATGGTGTCATCTCTGTGCCACTGCAGGAAGCCTTCTAAGGCAGCAGCCTGTGGATGAGGCAGCTTCCAAACAGTAGTGGTGGGTGATTGCCCTGGCTGCTGCTTGTAACTGCGCCGCTCAGATTTATTGCTGCGTGCTTGTAGCCCAGGCAGTTGACCTCCACAGCTGTGATTCCCAGCAAGCTTTTAAAGTGCCTGGGAGGTGATAAGCGGTGACCAAACCCGGATTCGTTATGTAAGCACCTACTGCACGGGAACTCTTGCTTGTGAGGATCAAGGGTAGCTGATACAAAGGCAAGATTGGGAGGAAGAAGCTTTTCCTCGTTATAGCTGCCAGTTTTTATCAGTAATGGTTTATTACTGGTTGTTACAAAGTTTGACTAATACTTCAGTGCAAAGTTCATAGTAGGTAAAAATCATCTTGCACCTGGGCAAGAACAACCCCAGGTACCAGTATAGGCTGGGGACTGACCTGTTGGAGAGCTGTGCAGGAGAAAGGGACCTGGGGGGCCTGGGGCAGCAGGACAACCATGAGCCAGCAATGTGCTCTTGTGGCCAAGGGGGCCAATGGCATCGTGGGGTGGATCAGAAGGGGGGTGGTTGGCAGATCAAGAGAGGTTCTTCTCCCCATTTACTCTGCACTGGTGAGATCACATCTGGAGTATTGTGCCCAGTTCTGGGCTCCTCAGTTCAAGAGGGATGTGGAGCTGCTGGAGGCAGTCCAGCATAGAGCAACGAGGATGATGAAGCTGGTGGAGCACTTCCCTTATGGGGAGAGGCTGAGGGAGCTGGGTCTCTTGAGCTTGGAGAAGTGGAGGCTGAGGGGTGACCCCATGAATGTTGATCAATATGTGAAGGGTGTGTTTCAGGATGATGGAGCCAGGCTCTGCTCAGTGTCATCTAGTGATAGGACGAGGGGTCAGCTGGAACAGAGGAGGTTCCACATCAATATGAGAAGAACTTCTTCCCAGTGAGGGGGACAGAGCACTGGAAGGGGCTGCCCAGGGGGTTGTGGAGTCTCCTTCTCTGGAGATGTTTAAAACCCACCTGGATGTGTTTGTGTGTGACTTGGTCTAGGGGATCCTGCTGTGGCAGGGGGATTGGACTAGAGGATCTTTCAAGGTCCCTTCCACTCCCTTATGATTCTATGACTTCAGTCTCCTCAATGTTGCCACGTCCTTGTGTGCCCTTCAGTGTTCTTCTCCTGCAGTAATTTATTTTTAATGACAGATTACTGGATTTTTCCAGTGGCTTCTGACCTTTATCGGCAGCAACAGTTACCAGACCTTTTGCTTCCTCTCCAGTTGTCCTTTAAATTTCATACCTCGATTTTTTTCCCCATGTCTTGTTTTTGTTTGCAGGACTTTGACTGCTGGATGTCTCTGGATTTTAGAATCATAGAATCATTAGGGATTGGAAGGGACCCCGAGAGATCGTCTAGTCCAATCCCCCTGCCACGGCAGGATCGTAACTGCGCTGGAGCTGTGAATATGTGGCTAACACTTTGACTTTGTTAAAAGAAATTAAAGACGTTCTGTCTCCTCAGATTCTGTTCTCAGTGTCCTCTGGTGCACTTCAGTAGCTGCTTGCTGGAAACCTTCTTGTTTATTTGCTTTTACTGCCTTTCAGAGCTGTCCAGATGTTTTGTTTGGGTTCGGTTTTGTTTGATACTCTTGCGACTTTTCCTAGTGTTTGTGGGATCCTGGCTGCAGTCTCTGCTGTCGTCTTGAACTGAAACTGATGAGAGGCTGAACTAAAATCAGTAAAGAATATTCTTCATTAAAATTGAGGCTGGTGCCAGCGTGAAGATGAATTGATGTGAGAACTGTGATCCTCTAGGTTTCCTTGTGAGCTTTGGTTTAAACTCTGTTCCTTTCTAGGGTGTTTGCCTCATGAAGGTGAGCGTGGTTTTCACTGGCTGTGGTGCAGAAAACCTGCAGTTCTTCGTAGCAAACAAGAAATCAGCTTTGGTTTGGTCTAGGTGACCCTGCTGTGGCAGGGGGATTGGACTGGATGATCTTTCCAGGTCCCTTCCAATCCCTAATGATTCTATGATTAACATTTCCCAACCCTGGTTGCCCCAGTGTGTAAGAACCAACAGTTCTGCATAGTAACCAGAGCTATAATCTGATTTAAGTTTGCCAGCAGTGTGTTTTATGGATTGGCAGGTTTAATTAGCCTTTGGTTAGTTCATAAAAGTAAACAGCACACATGTCTTTCAAATGCTGAGTCAGCAATCTGCTACCATTATAACTGCTTGTATTAAGTCCTGTCTATGATCATTTATATCTGGTGTCAGCTGCGTGAGGAAAACGGGTATCAGCATGAACCAGCTGATGTAGTTAGAATATGGGAGCTTATCATACAGTGGTTTGGAGTGGAACGGACCTTAAAATCAGTAGTTCCAGCCCTCCAGCCACGGGCAGAGGCGCCTTCCACTAGACCAGGTTGCTCAAAGCCCCATCAAACCTGTCCTGGAAGAATTCCGGGCTAGGGACATCCACAACTTCTTGCCATGCCTCAGCACCCTCACAGTGATGAACGTCTTCCTTATATCTACACTAAGTCTGCTCTTTCTCAGTTTAACGCCATTCCCCCGTGTTCTATTACTACGTAGCCTTGCAAGTTCCTCTCCCTCTCGTCTGTAAAGCTCTCTTTAGGTACTGGAAGGCTGCAGTAGGGTCTCCCCAGAGCCCGCTGCTTCTTCAGGCTGAACAACCCCAACCTCCTCAGCCTGTTTTTGCAGGAAAGACATTGCAGCCCTCTGATCAGTTTTGGTGTCAGTGTCAGACTTTCTGGGGGCGCACTCAGTCCTGCTGTCCACGTTGCTGCCAGAGCACTGAACCAATACCAGTCCCAGAGGATGCTTCTCATCACTGGTCTCCACTCAGGTATTGAGCTACTGACCACGACTCTTTGAGTGTGACCCTCTAGCTAGCTCCTTGGCCACCAGGTAGTCCACCCATCAAATCCTTGTCACTGCAAGTTAGAAACAAGGGTGTAACTTTGGGCAGTGTTGAATGCTTTGCACAAATCCAGGCAGATGATGTCCGTTGCCCTTCCAGTGCTGTCTCCCCGTTGTAGAAGGCTGCTAGATTTGTCAGCTTGTGGTCTTCCAAGATTGATTCAGTCAGCCTGGTGAAGAAGTTTGATCGTTATCCCCTTACAAGTTGCTCACTTAAAGCCATTGATCTTTTGCAATGAGGTAACTCGTCCCAGTCTAAACCAGCGTTGGAGCAGAGACCTACTGGGAGCGCTGCGAGATGCACTCCCCAAGAGCATCAGTCCCCCACCCCGTGCCCTGCCAGGCCCGTGAGATCACTGAAAACCAAATAGTTCCATAAGCACTGGAACTAATGACTGCTTGTTTCATGTGGTTTGGTCTCTTGTGGTTCGCTTGTCTGTGGCGAAGTCAGGAGGGTGTGCTCTGCCTGAAGGTTGTTGTGCAGTAGGGCTCTTTGGGCTGAAGAGTTCCTGGGAAGAGGATTCTCCTGGTGTGCAGAGCCATAAGCTCGTGTTCTGCTTTCTCAGTGCAGTAGTTACAAGGTCTTTTCCTGTTATTTATGGCTCTGGTTTGTCAAGATCAGTAGGAATAAGCTATGATGTCTTTTGTTGTGCTTGGCCGGTGGTGGCTGGTTAAATCAGGTTGTAGAAGACACGCAAGCAGCTGATTTCCCAAGGCGAGGGAACCAGACTGAAAGCACTGATGATGCTGTGTGGTTGTTCTTCTGGCCAAACTCACTGCGTGGCTCTCCTTGGACTGCGAGTGATGCTTGGTACCACCTACAGTGACACAGCGGTGCTGTGGTGTTGTGTGGGTCCTTGTCTGGATCCCCACGTGTCCTACCTGAGTCGCCACCAACATCATGGGTCCTATCCAAGTCCTTATCTGGCATCCTGGCCTGGATTAAAAACTGTCCCCAGCAGGAGTAGGGAGGTGATTGTCCTCCTCTATTTCAGCACAATGAGGCTGCACCTCAAGTACTACTGGGTCCAGTTTTTGGCACCCGAGTACAAGGGAGACATCGAGGTGCTGGAGGACAGAGGAGGGCAACGAAGCTGGGGAAGGGTCTGGAGCATCAATCTGATGAGGAGAGATGGAGAGAGTTGGGGCTGTTTAGTTTGAGGAAGAGGAGGCTGAGGGGAGACCTCATCGCTCTCTGCAACTGTCTGAAAAGACACTGTAGAGATGTTGGTGCTGGGCTCTTCTCACAGGTCATTAGTGACAGAAGCAGAGGGAAGGGCTTCAAGCTTCTACAGGGAAGGGTTAGACTGGACATCAGGAAAACATCCTTCCTGGAGAGAGCGGTCAGGCCCTGGGCTGGGCTGCCCAGGGTGGGGGTTGAGTCCCCATCCTTGGATGTGTTTAAAAGTCACTCAGATGTGGTGCTGGTGGATCTGATTTAGGGGTGAATTTGCAGAGTAGGGTTGATGATTGGACTTGCTGATCCCAGGGGTCTTTTCCAACCTGAATGATTCTATGATTCCAGCTTAGAAGTTGCCATTGTGCTGTGCACACGTTAGCGGGGTGGAGGATAGAAGAGAAAAACTCTGCGGTTGTCTCTGCCACAGATTAGACAGTCTTGCATTTGTGGTTTTGAACCTTTGTTTCTTACTTCTGAGTTTAGACTTCCCCCAGGCTTTCTCAGAAGCTAACATACTGCATGTAAATGCACATCTGTGTGGTTGTGGTTGGCATTTGTCGATGGATTGGCTTTCTAAAATGGCAAGTAAAAATTCTTTAACATCATGGTTTGACTTGTTCTCTGCAGGAAAGAGTGCAGATTAGAAGATGCTACTTGCAAGCCCTCAGAATCCGACCCTGAGGAACTATCAGATGAAGCAAGTGCTGACACCTTCTATGGAACTTCTCCTCCTAGCACACCCCGCCAGATGAAGCGCAGGTCAACAAAGCACCAGAAGAATAACGTCGGGAGACCTGCTAGCCGCTCCACTTTGAAAGGTAGGTGTGGGCTTCTGTGTCTTCTCATGAAGTAACTGTCAAGTCCTGGTAGTAGCCCTCCATTATTTGATGGAGAAGACGTGCAGAAGGTGGAGCCAGATGTTGAGGTGCAGTGAAAGGACAGGAAGCAGCTGTTGTAGTAACAGCAAACTCTTTTGGGGAGAGCATGGACTTAGGATCTGGAGCTTAAGAAGGGTGACAGAGCCCTGGAACAGGCTTCCCAGCGGGCTTGTGGAGTCTCCTTCACTGGAGATGTTTAAAACGTGCCTGGCCATGTTCCTGTGCGACTTGGTCTAGGTGATCCTGCTGTGGCAGGGGGATTGGACTAGATGATCTTTCAAGGTCCCTTCCAATCCCTAATGATTGTATGATTCCAAGATTCCAGCTGCAGAGGGATTCCCAGAACTAAAGTCAAGCTCTGCAAGAGCTAGGATTGGATCACTCAAGCTAGATTTCAGAAACTATGTGTACCTGAAATTGCACGTGCACTGGATTTCTTTAGTTCTGCCGGACTTGGAAACCCTAGTGACGCTCCGCTGCGTTTTGAGGGGTTTTTGGGGAGGGTTGTGTGACAAATATATTCAAAATGAACTTGGAAGCCCCTCTCTTCAGTCACACTTGGTCTCAGTAGGTGCCATGCTCAGGAAAATGAGGATTCTCTGAGGTCCTTTCTGCAAAAAGGTAAAGCAAGAGGAGAAAAAAGACCTTTCCTTCGGTGCTACTACTGGTTTAGCTGTACTGGTGGTAATTTCAGGAGCGCATTTTCCTTCCACCCGTGCCCACTTAGACACTAAACAATGTTTGATGTTCAACCTAAGCAAGACGACGGGGAACTGGATGCTTTTTCCTCTTGCTGCAGTCAACATTCCCTCTTTTTTTCTTTTCTTGCAGAAAAAATGAGCGTGCCAACTCAGGCTGTGCATAAGGACAATGGGAAAACCATTGAGACTGCGGAGGAGCACAGTTACAAGCAAGGGAAAAAGATCCGAGACGCCCTAAGGACTACGGAACGAGACCACAAGAAGAACGTGCAGTGCTCGTTCATGTTAGACTCGGTTGGTGGGTCTCTGCCAAAAAAGCCAATTCCAGATGTTGATCTCAATAAGCCTTACCTCAGTCTTGGCTGTAGCAACGCTAAGCTTCCAGTCTCTGTGCCCATGCCAATACCCAGGACTACACGCCAGACTTCTAGGACTGATTGCCCGGCAGACCGCTTAAAATTCTTTGAAACCTTGCGGCTTCTCTTAAAACTTACCTCAGTCTCAAAGAAAAAGGACAGGGAGCAAAGGGGACAGGAGAACACTTCTTCTGACTGGCTGAACCGATCCAATGAGCTGATCTGGCTGGAGCTGCAGGCTTGGCACGCTGGCCGGAGCATCAACGACCAAGACTTCTATCTCTACACAGCGCGACAAGCTATCCCCGACATCATCAATGAAATCCTCACCTTCAAAGTGAACTATGGAAGCTTCTCCTGCGTGAAAAACGGAGCCAGTCTCAATGGTACTTCAGGAGAAGTTTGCAAATCAACACATGGAGCTAGTGCTTTGGGTTACTCGAGTTACCACGAACACCTCCATCGCCAGCGGGTCTCATTTGAGCAGGTGAAGCGGATAATGGAGCTGCTAGAGTATATAGAGGCACTTTATCCTTCTCTGCAGGCTCTTCAAAAGGACTATGAGAAGTATGCTGCAAAGGACTTCCAGGACAGAGTGCAGGCACTCTGTCTGTGGTTAAATATTACAAAAGACTTAAATCAAAAACTAAGGATTATGGGGACTGTATTGGGCATCAAAAATCTTTCTGACATTGGCTGGCCAGTGTTTGAAATTCCTTCTCCTCGACCGCCTAAGGACACTGATCCGGGGGACGAAGGAGTTGATGGGGAAACAGAAGTAAAGGAATCCTCAGGAACATGCACAGAAGAGAGTGATAGTGAAGAACAAATCTCTGAGGAGAATGTTGAGGAACTTAGACAAGCCATCCAGAACAATTTTACTAATAAGCCAAATTTTGACTTTCAGGACCATTTTTCACGGAGGCTTGATAGGCTTGATTCTGAGGATGACTCCACCTCTTGGGCTGTTCCGGAAGGCAGTGCTGAGGCAAGCTGCAGCCAACACTGTTTGACCTCTATTTACAGGCCCTTTGTAGATAAAGCACTGAAGCAAATGGGGTTGAGGAAGCTAATCTTAAGACTGCACAAGCTAATGCATGGCTCCTTGCAAAGGGCCCGCGTGGCCTTGGTAAGGAGTGATCACCAGCTGGAGGTAGGTTGCTGTGGGTGGAAATGAATAACAGGAGTGGCTCCCCCTCTGTGTTCTTTGTCCCTGAAACCGGAGGGATTGGAGTCTTGTGAAAGTTCTGGCTGCTCTGTTGGTTTTTGAAAGATAGAACTGGGCTCTTAACTGTAACATCCAGTGCTGCCACTGAAATGAATCCATCATTGGACCTGAATTTGTGTGATGCTCAGGCTAGTTCTGTGTTCTTGTTTGTGATTGAAATGGCATTTTCAGAGTCACAGAACATTAGGGATTGGAAGGGACTCCAAAAGGTCATCCAGTCAAATTCCCCTGCCACAGCAGGATCACCTAGATCAAGAAGACCCACCTGGATGTGATCCTGCTGTGGTGGGGAGATTGGACTGGATGATCTTTTGAGCTCCCTGCCAATCCCTAATGATTCTGTGATTTCAAAAGGAGTGTGATTTCTCAGCTTTGACTACTCATGCTTCTACATCATTGGGCTTGGACTGGGAGATCCCTGGAGGTCCCTTCCAACCCCTACGGATCTCTGTGTCTGTGTATCTGATACAGCCGAGTGTAAACATGTTTCTCTAACCCCTTTTTATCCATTTTTAAAACACATTTGAACATCTCTAGCACTGCATCTTGTAGTAGCTTGAACGTGTGCTCCTTTCTGTTGCAGTAGTGTGTATTTGTATGTTGGTTAGAACCTCAAACAGCAGCTCTTTCCTGTGCAGGGAGGTGATCTGCAGCTCTAATGGGTACTGAAATAACTTCAGCGTGGAAATACAAATCACAAGCTTGTTTTGCTCACTCCCAGGGGTCTGTGACTGCTTTCCTCAGCCTGGTGATCCTCAAATGAAACCAAAATACATGAAAAACAAAACATGTTTAAAACGTAGCTTGGGAAAACAAAACCAAATGGCAACTTCTGTGGTTGATTTGCATGTTGGTAGTATCTTGTCTTTTAAAAGTAGACCTTTATGTTTGTTTCTGTTAAAGAAATGCCAAATCCCAGTGAATTGAAGGGCCCTTTTCAAGACTCCTGTTTCCCGTTGCAGTTTTCAGAATTCCCAGACCCGCTGTTGTGTTCAGATTATGTGCAGTTACTAAATTCCCCACCTTGTGAGCAAAAATGCAGCACTGTGTCGTGGGAGGAGCTGAAGTCCATGGATCTGCCGTCTTTCGAACCTGCCTTCTTGGTCCTCTGCCGAGTCCTACTCAACGTCATCCATGAGTGCCTCAAGCTACGCTTGGAACAAAGACCTGCTGGGGAGCCTTCTCTTTTGAGTATTAAACAGGTTTGTTTCAGCTGCAGCTTTTTTCTTGCAATATGTGTTCAGTTTTAAATTGCTTTGTCGTGCTGTTCTGCCAAGGTTGTTGGCTTCAAGAGGACTAGTTTAAGAAATGACAGTGTGTGATTACATCGCTTTCATAAATGGTTTGATATCTCATAAGGAAAGCTGCCTTTTGCTGACTAAACAACTGGTCATACGTACCTCTGATTTAGACTTCCAGGAGTCCAAACTGGTGACTGAAGGATTGTCAGCCAGTGAAGGTAACCACCAGTGCTTGTTGCCTTTGCATTCAGAGCTGTGTAGCCTCCGCTTGGGTGTCTTAGGCAGCACAGCCAGTTTGAAGCATCTCTGCGTTCCTCTGTAGTTTGATTCCACCCTTTTTGTTTCCAAATCATAGACCTAAGACCTCTGCCAACATGTGGGGAACAGGTAGTGGAAGCTGATTACAAAGAACCACAGAATAAAAAGAAATAAAGATCTTCTCAGCATATTGTTTTATATCTATTCATATAATATATAAAATATTTTAAAACGGGTCTAAATGTTTATAAATGAATTTTTAATTAACCATTAGAAACATTAAAATTAATTTTAGATATTACTATAAATGTTTAATATATTTATTTATGTAAATACTGCCTGTCAGTGACCTGTGATGGCCAGTCCTGTTGCTGGCTAACAGTATTGTATGAGGGTTTCTTCTCTGGTGGTTGTCTGATAGAACGAGGGCTGTTTCAGTGCTAATTTCCAAAGCCTAGTCCAGGACACGTTAAAATTGCACGAAGTCTCTCCCTGTTCCCTGCCAGCCATAACCAGATCAGGCTTTTACCAGCTGCTCTTTAAGGGTAAGCACTTAAAGAAGCTCTTGTGCTCATTACGATTTCACTTTCCACTTACCTGTTGCTCTAAAATCAGTTGCTGAGTTGTCGATCCCAAATGCATTTGGTCCAAAATGCATTTCAGTCTTCTCCCACCCCCCTGCCTTGCTCCCCCTCTTTTCCTTTCCTAGATGTACTCAGACTTTGGGTGCCCTTTATATCCAAATACTGAAAATTGCAGTCTTGGGAGTCATAGTCATGGCAAAATATAGATGAGCTTGCTGTACTGGGAGGCAGAATCGTATCTTCTTTTCCTCAGAGACCGTTGTTCACCCATGCATTTTGTATTCTGTTTGTGAGTTTCTGAGTTAGAGAAACCTACTTCTGTTTTGTGCTGCAAGTTCACATGTTGCAGAGAGGCTGGGTTGGAGTTACTCTGACCCAGCACTCCGTGGTGAAAGCTTAGTCCTGTAGTAGGTAACCCAGGGCCCTTGTCAGAGCAGGTCATGAGGACATTCATGGAATCACAGAATCATTAGGGATTGGAAGGGACCTCAAAAGATCATCCAGTCCAGTCCCCCTTGCAGAATCACCTAGATCAGGTCACACAGGAACACATCCAGGCTGGTCCAGAGAAGGAGACTCCACAGCCTCCCTGGGCAGCCCTTCCAGTGCTCTGTCACCCTCACTGGGAAGAAGTTCCTTCTCATAATTATGTGGAACCTCCTCTGTTCCAGCTCACACCGATTGCCCCTTGTCCTATCACCAGATGCCCCTGAGCAGAGCCTGGCTCCATCCTCCTGACACCCCCCTTTCACATATTTATCAGCATTGATGAGGTCACCCCTCAGTCTCCTCCAAGCCAAAGAGACCCATCTCCCTCAGCCTCTTCCCATAAGGGAGGTGCTCCACTTTCTTCATCATCCTCATTGCCCTATGCTGGACTCCCTCCAGCTCTGCTTCTCCAGCCCATCTGTTCCAGTGCTGGTTTGTTTTCTCCCAGTAAAGCGTTATTCTCACAGCAGAATTCCCCTGAAGCCACCCGTTCCTGCTGCCTTTTGGTTCTCCACAGACCCCTGTGAGAGGAACGCCCTTATTTTCTCTGTAACTAGCCTTGAGGAAAACCATGATTAGATTCCGTTTGGGTTTGCTCAACCTGAAGAATATACAGTCTCTTGAATTGCTCTGCAAATGCAGGTAGCCCAGCGCACTTCGGCTGCCGTAGGGTTAGGGTTAGGGCTGGGGTTAGGTGTCATTTGGGTCACGGAGACCTTAAAGCAGCTCCTGGTTTTGATAGCACTTGCAGTGTGCATCAGGACTGTTTGAATGTATCAAGGCATGCTGGTCCTGACACTCAGCTTGGCTCTTCCAAGGTGAAGTTAAAGGTTTGGTTGACTAAACCTTAGTTATGTATTTATTTTTATGTATTTCTTTAACCTCAGTTATGTCTTTATTTTTAAATTGGATTTACAAGAAGAAAATACGCAGGCAACAGAAAACACACACAGACAAAGCAAGCAGCACAGATGATGTGCACCCTACAGCTGTGCTTTTTCTCTGGTCCTTTCTCACTAGCTTCCCCTTTTTGAGCCCTCTCATCCACATTCCACTTGTAGCAGTAGCTTTTGTGATCCTGATGATCATAGAATCATCAGGGATTGGAAGGGACCTCTAAAGATCATCTAGGCCAGTCCCCCTGCCACAGCAGGATCACCCAGACCAAGTCCTGTGTATTGGAGAGAGCTCTTCTATTTTAATGTGGTGGTCAAGCAGTTCCTCAACAGTTGTGGATGTTTCTGAAGCTGTGCACTGGTTGTGCTGAGCAGTGGAGCTGGGTGAGTGTGTACACGCACGTGGGTTGTGTCGGTTAGGCCGTGAAGTCAGCGCCCCGTCACCCTCACGGTGCAGTTTCCATTCCATTTGATGATAGCAAGTCCCCATCTTGCCCTCTTCTGAACTCTTGAGCCACCCTCAAGCAGTGTCCTTCTGTGACACTGTGCAGGGAACGAAGCCTGACCCATCTTTCTTGCGGATGTGTAGAGCGTGGGTGTTTGTTTCCTATCATTAAGCTGAGATATTTAGGCAAACTGGACTTACAAATCATTCTTTTCCCTCTCCTGGGAGAACTTTAAGGGAAATGTCTTGACTGATGGCAGTGTCTGGGTTTTTCTCTTGCAGCTAGTGAGAGAGTGTAAAGAGGTTCTGAAGGGTGGACTGTTAATGAAGCAATATTACCAGTTCATGTTACGGGAGGTTTTAGATGACTTGCAGAAGATTGACTGCAACATTGATTCTTTCGAGGAGGACCTGCATAAAATGCTGATGGTAAGCTTCAAAAAGGAGACAATATTCTCCTCTAGTAAGTTTATTCATCTGAATGCTCCTAACAGATGGCTGCTGTCCCTGCTGGGTGTAAGTCTCGCTGATTTTAACATGGTTGTAGTCTTCTCATGGACTTCTAGAGGTAACGTTGCCATTGCCATTCTAGCAGTGATTCTTGTTTCCTGGACTGTGGTGCAGTACATGACCTCTCTTTAGAATGAAATCATGGAATCATTAGGGATCGGAAGGCACCTCGAAAGATCATCCAGTCCAAAATGCTTCATTTAGAGCTCTGAATTCCATGCATTTAAAATAAGCTTTTGCTAACCTTTCAGAACTGAATGAAAGCAGTGCATTCCAGGCAACTAACATCATACCTTTGACAAATGGACTGATGGCTTGGCTGGATACAGCTCGACTAGCAGCATGTTTTAATTCATCCATCCATCCATTAATAACCCTTATTTTCATAGAATCAGCATAGAATCGTCTCCTTCACTGGAGATGTTTAGACCCACCTGGATGTGATCCTGTGTGACTTGGTCTGGGTGATCCTGCTGTGGCAGGGGGATTGGACTGGATGATCTTTCGAGGTCCCTTCCAATCCCTAATTATTCCATGACTCAACCATCATAGACTTGACCACCAGGGACTGGAAGAGCAATTCTAACCACATAAGGGTTTTGCTTTCTGTAGGTGTCAAAAGGGCTGGGAACATGACTGTGTAAAAAGGGAGTAAGCGTAGCAGGCTTCAAACCATCGCAGCTTGTCCCTGTGCAGAGGTGCAGGTTACTCTGACTGGGTGAGAGTCAAGCTAGTCAGAAGACAGCTGGGTAGAGAGAGCTGAAGAGATGATCTGGACTGAGAGATTGAGAGGTTAAAACACGAACTGGTTTTCAGTCCTTCACCTTCAAAAACTCGGTCTGCTGCCCATATTTTCAGCAGCTCTCCTAACACCATCCAAGTATTAAACACTTTCTACCTCCAGACCGTAAACCACACATTTAGCGTGGAAGCACGTAGCTCACTTTCAGCCACAGCAGGCAGGACAGGCTCTAGAATATCTCCTGTAAGTCGTGTAATGCTGCGACTGCGTGTTTGAGAAGTTCAGTCCTTACTCACACGTTGTGCGGCGACGTCTCTTTAACTCTCTCCACCTACAGGTTTACTTCGATTATATGCGGAGCTGGATCCAAATGCTGCAGCAGTTACCTCAGGCATCTCATAGTCTAAAAAATCTGTTGGAGGAAGAGTGGAATTTTACCAAAGAGATAACTCCTTACATAAGAGGAGGTGAAGCTCAAGCTGGAAAGCTGTTCTGGTAGGTTGTGTTTGATGGCTCAGCTTATGGTGTTGGCTTGTACCAGACCCCTATCTGAGTCAGCGCGTTTTCAGGGCTCCCGCAGGGGGCTCAGTAAGCGGTTGATAGTCTTGGAGGATTTACTACTACAGTGGATGTAGGTGCAGGATGCAGCCAGTGCACGTTGCTCTTACTCTAGCTGTAGCAGGAATGACTGCTTCTGCGGGCAGGCTCCACTCTTGCTAGCCCTGTGCACTCAGGGTCCTCAAGAGGCTGCTGTTTCTGCCGGCGGACTTGCCAGCGCAGCTCTTTTGCGCTGGCCAGAGTAGGAAGAAGTTTGAGGTGCCATGCTGCCTGACTAAGACTCTGAAGTTCCACCATTTCTGTTGCTACAGTGATATTGCAGGAATGCTGCTGAAATCTACAGGAATATTTTTAGATTCTGGACTACAAGACAGTTGTGATGAATTTTGGGCCAGTGCCGATGACAGTACTGCATCAGATGAAATCAGGTATTAAGCCCTTTGGCTTAATAATAAATAATAAGCACACTCCTGTTTCTATACCTGTGACAGGTACATACTGCATTGTATTTCTTGGAATGAAAGCTTCATAGATGCAAGGCTCCACAGGCTTTGTTGCTGATGTTTCTGTATGCAGTAGGAATGACGTGTTGTTTTGTTCATGTGAAGCCTCGTAGTGTTCTTTGTAGTGCAGGGTGCGAGAGATTGTTGTTCTTCACCTTCAGGTTCTGTATCCTAATCAAAGCCGTGCCTGTGCAAGTTGAGGTTCTTTCAGTCAGCTGCTTGTACACGTTTAATCTTCTCTACATTCTTTCTATTAACATAGGAGTAAGTAACTGCTGTGTTCTAGTAGCCGTGAAGACGCAGCGGGATCTATTAAAACACCGTCACTTGGTTTTTGCTCTTTCAGGAGGTCTGTTATAGAGACCAGCCGAGCGCTCAAAGAGCTGTTCCACGAAGCTAGAGAAAGGGCCTCCAAAGCTCTTGGTTTTGCTAAAATGCTGAGGAAGGTAAGCTGACGGGAAAGCCTCATCTTATTGACATCTCTCAAAAGCATCCAGTCTGAAAGCCGATCCTTTTGTTTGTCACTTCTTGTAGGACCTTGAAATAGCAGCGGAGTTTGCCTTGTCAGCCCCTGTGCGAGACCTTCTGGGTGTTCTGAAGACGAAAGAGTACGTGAAGGTAACGTCAGTGCTGACGCCTGGAAGTCCTTGTGCGTGTGTTTTGAAGGAAGAAAGTGGATCTTGAGTTGTGTGAACACATGGGTTAAATCATCTACATAGATTGTTTACACGTCTAGATTTATCCCTCTTTATGTATTGCCTCTCTTCTGTTTCACACCACTCCAAACAACACACAGGTTTGGTGGGTAACGCTTTGCATCGGTCCTCTGACATCGGACAGGGAGTTGCAACTAACAGCCTTTTCATAGAACCATCATAGAATCATCAGGGACTGGAAGGGACCTTGAAAGATCCTCTAGCCCAGTCCCCCTGCCACAGCAGGACCACCTAGACAGAGTCACACAGGAACACGTCCAGGCAGGTTTTAAACGTCTCTGGTGAAGGAGACCTCACAACTCCCCTGGGCAGCCCCTTCCAGTGCTCTGTCATCCTCACTGGGAAGAAGATCCTTCTCATATTGATGTGGAACCTCCTATGTTCCAGCTGACCCCTCGTCCTATCACTAGATGACGCTGAGCAGAGCCTGGCTCCATCCTCCTGACACCCACCCTTCACATATTTATAGACATTAATGAGGTCACCTCTCAGTCTTCTCTTCTCCCAGCTAAAGAGACCCAGCTCCCTCAGCCTCTCCTCATCAGGGAGATGCTCCACTCCCTTCATCATCCTCCTTGCCCTATGCTGGACTCCCTCCAGCAACTCCACATCCCTCTTGAACTGAGGGGCCCAGAATTTGACAAAATACACCCATTTAATATAAAAGTAACATCAGACTTCTTTTCTAACATGATTCTTTTAGAAAAGTAAGTGGAAGGATTAATTAAAACTTACAGGAACACTTACAAGGGGGGGGGATTGTGAAATAAAATGCAAAGGATTAATTAACTAAAAGGATTAATTGTGCAAGGAAAGACGTGGCTGGGAGCTGGTGATGTAGTGGATTTCAAGACACACACATCCTTACAAAGGATTCTGGCTTTCAGCACAGATCCTGTTTTGGCCCCCGTGTGTCGTACAGCTGTTACAGATGGAAGCCCCCGCAGCTGCTTGAGTGTATTTCATGTGTCCCAGAAGACCAAGGGATTGGGTCATCCCTGTATTTTCTGTTGTGTCGGCAGGTGCAGATCCCTGGACTCGAGAACTTACAAGTGTTTGTACCAAACAGCATTGCAGGTGAAAAGCCTGTGATTCTGCAGCTCCTCAACGCAGCTGCTGGCAAGGACTGCTCGAAGGATTCGGATGACGTTGCCTACGAGGCCTACTTACTGATGACCAAGCACAGTGACAGAGACCATGAGTCAGAGGACAGCTGGACTGCCTGGGAGGGCCAGCCAATCAAAGTAGTGCCGCAGGTGGAGACTGTTGACACGCTGCGATCCATGCAGGTGGGTTGGTGGTCCGTTTCCCCCCGGGCCGGGTGATCTCCCCACTTCTGTGTAGCTTTATGTGGAGCACGTGTCCTTTCATAGGTGCTAAAGAGTTAAATTTGGGGCTTCTTGGTTGTGTTCATGCAGGTGTTGAAGGGAATGGAGTTCAGTGTCTCTTGAAAGGATTCATGTCTCGTGTGCACTTGTCAGCGTTAGCTTTGCATATGGAAGTGCTTTCACTGTGTGTTGGGTGTTCATAGAATCATTAGGGATTAGAAGGGACCTCGAAAGATCATCCAGTCCCATCCCCCTGACACAGCAGGACCCCCTAGATCCAGTCACACAGGAACACATCAAGGCGGGTCTTAAACATCTCCAGAGAAGGAGACTCCACAACCTGCCTCGGCAGCCCCTTCCCGGGCTCTGTCACCCTCACTGGGAAGAAGGTCCTTCACATTTTTATGTGGAACCTCCTGTGTTCCAGCTCACACCCACTGCCCCTTGTCCTATCACTAGATGCCCCTGAGCAGAGCCTGGCTCCATCCTCCTGACACCCACCCTTCACATATTTATCTCCCCGCTGTTCAGTATCAGCAGTGTGGCTAGAACTTGAAAACCATGTTAAGAAGCCACCGGTCTCCAGGGAGCCACGATGGGTGTGTGCTTTGCACATACTGAGGCACGAAACCAGTCACTTTCAATCTTGGATGAATTTTGACTCTTAAGTTCCTGTGGGAGCTACTGGACGTTCAGCAGTTCTGCAAGAAGAAATCTTCCCAGTCCTACTTCCCTGTATCCCAAGCCAAGAGAGGTTTCCTGCCAGCAGCCCCGCTTTGCTGTAGCAGCTGAGCCAGCTGCAGCTCCTGCCCCTCCTCTTCTCGTATCCTTACGTTGAGCTAAGTGAATTTTCCCTCTAGTATGTCATGCAGTTCCTTGGATCCCTACCATGAATGTGCTCCACCGTCCGCTCGCAGAGCGACTTCCCGCGTCACGGTGCCTGACCCTCTGTCGTTCAGAGGGCTCTGCACTTACAGGCAGTTGACAGTGTCACTCTCGTGCAGATGCTCTGTCTGCAGCTGGAGACCAGCAGAGCTTGGTACGTGACTCAGTGAGAGAGCAAAGGCAGCACTGCCTGTGGCTCTGTGTTTTTGTAGACTTCTGCTCTGCCAAAACTTGCTCTTACATTTCAGCGACTCTCAAAATGTTCCGAAAACAATTTTCCTAGTATTTCCCACACTTTTAACAGAGTTAATACAATATATTCCACTCAAAAACATGGTTTTGCCTTTGCCCTAATAGAGTTCTGCTCACAGGATGAGAGTTTATCAAGTTCTCTTGGCACTCAAGCTAGTCTGTGTGATGTAAAGACTTTCTTGAATAGTGACACTTCTTTTGTGTGTTAGAATGTAAAGAAATCCGTTGGAACTGCCGATGTGGAACAGGCTTTTACAGACAAGATTCTGTGTGTGTCTTGTGTTCCTAGGTCAACAACCTCCTCTTTGTAGTAATTCAGTCTGCCCACCTTGTGAGTCAGAGAAAAGCTTTCCAGCAGTCTATTGAAGGGCTCATGTCTCTGCACCAGGAACAGACGTCCAGCCAGCCAGTTATCGCCAAAGCCCTACAACAGCTGAAGGTGAGTGGTTTTGGGATCATCGTGGCCAAAAGGGGTTGTGCCTCGCTCACCGGTAAGTGAGAACTCAGAGGCTGGTTTGCAGCGCTGGTGACATTCTGCAGCCTCTGCAGACTTCACTTTCAGGGCAGTGTTCAGTCTGGTTTTGCAAAGTATTAGGGGAGTGTACTGCTGAGCTTAGTAGAGTCATGGAGTCATTAGGGGTTGGAAGGGACCTCAAAAGATCATCCAGTCCAATCCCCCTGACACAGCAGGATCACCTAGACCAAGTCACACAGGAACATATCATGGAATCACAGAATCATTAGGGGTTGGAAGGGACCTTGAAACATCATCCAGTCCAACCCCCTGCCACAGCAGCATCACCTAGACCAAGTCACACAAGAACACATCCAGACGGGTCTTAAACAGCCAAAACTCCTTGCCAATACCAGGATGAAAAAGCAATCAGAGCCTTGCTTATGTGACAGTAACAACCACATCTCCTTTTGGATGGGGTTTATATAGTTGGGGTTCATTTGTTTACGGTGTCTTGTTTCCCTTCCCATTTGCTGCCTTTGTTTTTAAAGTTAATCTCACCTAAGCAAACAAACTTAACTCTAACTTTTCAGCTAGTGATAGGACAGTCATAGTGTGGCTGCTGGAAAGGCTGAATGAGTTGTCAAGCACATCACCCTTCTAAAATCCTGTGACTGCTAGATGCACGTGTGCCCGAGTCTTGTCAGCTGTAGGACAGAACTGATCACGCGATGCCTCCCCCATCCCTTTCTCTTTGCTGCTCAGAACGACGCGTTACAGCTGTGCAATAAGATCAGCAGTGCCATTGACAGAGTTGATCATATGTTCATGTCGGAATTTGATGCTGAAGTTGATGAATCTGAATCTGCCACTCTGCAGCAGTACTACCGGGAAGCCATGATTCAGGGGTATAACTTTGGGTTCGAGGTAAGGAAACGCAATCTCAGGGCCGTGCTTGGCTGTTGGTTTGCAGAAGAACTAGATGAAATGTCTCGTTCTGTGTCGGTGTGAATTAAGTAGCTCTGTGGAAATCACAGAATCACAGAACAGTGGGGATTGGAAGGGGCCTTGAAAGACCATCTAGTCCAGATGCCCTGCCACAGCAGGATCCCCTAGATCCAGTCACACAGGAATAGGCCAGGTGGGTTTTAAACATCTCCAGAGAAGGAGACTCCACAACCCCCCTGGGCAGCCCCTTCCAGGGCTCCAGCACCCTCACTGGGAAGAAGTTCCTTCTCAGATTGATGTGGAACCTCCTCTGTTCCATCTGACACCCACTGCCCCCTGTCCTATCATTAGATGCCCCTGAGCAGAGCCTGGTTCCAGCCTCCTGACACCCACCCTTCACATATTGATCAATATTAAAGGAGTCACCCCTCAGTCTCCCTTTTTCCCAGCTCCAGAGCCCCAGCTCCCTCAGCCTTTCCTCAGCAGGGAGGTGCTCCCCTCCCTTCATCATCCTTGTGGCTCTGCTCTGGACTCTCTCCAGCAGCTCTGTCCCCTTCTGGAACTGAGGGGCCCAAAACTGGGAACAACATTCCAGATGTGGTCTCCAGAGTAGAAGGGGAGGAGAACCTCTGTCCATCTAACCACCCCCGTTCTGATCCTTCCCAGGATGCCAGTGGCCTTCTTGGCCACAAGGGCCCAATTTTGGCTCATACTGAAAAAATCTATCAGGACAGCACAAAAAACTCTCAACAGTGTGGCCATAGAAACCTTTTGTGAAAGCGATGGCAAAAGAGCTCCGTCAGCTCCAGACTCCAAATCAAACGCAAACTCCAGTCAGCAGTGATGGGACCTCTAGAAAGCTTGAAGGACTCACTGAGTGGCAGTCTTGTAGTCTCTGCTACTTGACATCATTTGTGATTAAATCAGGAGGAGCCTTTGATGCTGAATGTCCTTGTGTAAGGTGGCTCCTTGCAGCTTTGGAGCCTGGAGCAGCATAGCCCTGGAATATGCGTCTGCTTGCGTGAAGTCACGTGTTTTCTGAGAACAAGATGCAGCGGGTGCTGGGCTGACAGGTTGTTCTCTTGTGAGTACGTGGAAAGTAATGTTTAGTTTCTTGCAGTACCATAAAGAAGTTGTCCGTCTGATGTCTGGAGAGTTCAGGCAGAAGATTGGAGACAAGTACATCAGCTTTGCCAGGAAGTGGATGAATTACGTGTTAACAAAGTGCGAGAGCGGCCGAGGCACTCGACCCAGGTAACAGCCTCTTGGTGCTGACGCGGTGCTCCGTCTTAAAGACTGCTGTGAGTCACAGAATCATTAGGGATTGGAAGGGACCCCAAAGATCATCCAAAGATGAGGCCCTGTTAAGCCTCATCCCCTTGGCCTCTGCCCGCTGACCCAGCCTGTCCAGACCTGTCTGCAGCATCTCTCTCCCCTCCAGCAGATCAATGCTCCCCCCCCAGCTTGGTGTCATCTGAAAATTGATTAACAATTGGACCGCCTAAAGCTGAAGGAGAACTCCAGCTGCTTAGTGGAAGGTTTTGTGGAGTGTTTGGCCTCACGTTAGCTGACAGAACACAGGAAGAAAAAACAGGAGGCTGGTTGATCCAGAGAATTAAGAGGTTTGTCTGAGGGCCGTTAGGTTTGAACAGCAGTGCAGACAGGAGTCAGTGTAGACAGGAGTCGGTGCAGAGGGCAAATATTAATACAAACACAATCAATTACCTCTTACATATTATTGAATTTTCTTACAAAGACATTATCATGTTTTCCAGAGGACAGATAACTAACTGCCTCCTCCTGGCCTTGGATGCTGCTGACATGATGGCTTTAGCCAGGGAAGACCTAACGTTCTGTTTTTCCTTTGAGATAGGTGGGCAACTCAAGGTTTTGATTTTCTTCAAGCCATTGAGCCAGCATTTATTTCTGCTCTTCCAGAGGACGACTTCTTGGTATGAAACAAGTAATTCTGCTTGTTGATTGTTTCTGAAAACATGTGGAGCTCTTTGGGATAACTTCCTAGAGCCTTGTCTGAATACAGATGCTGCTCTCAAGCAATTCCTGCTGTTTGTGGCTGCTGAGGGCTCTCTCTTTGTTTGTAAGATTCTGAGTAGAGGATACTTGTGACTCTTCATAGAATCATAGGGTTGGAAAGAACCCAAAGGTCATCTAGTCCAACCCCCTGCAACAAGGAGGGACATAGAATCATAGAACCATGACGGGTTGGAAGGGACCTTGAAAGATCATCCAGTCCAATCCCCCTGACACAGCAGGATCCTCTAGATCAAGTCGCACAGGAACATATCTGGGGGGGTTTAAATGTCTCTAGAGAAGGAGACTCTACAACCTCCTTGGGCAGCCCCTTCCAGGGCTCTGTCACCCTCACTGTGAAGTTCCTTCTCATATTTATATGGAACCTCCTCTGTCCCAGCTCACACCCACTGCCCCTTGTCCTCTCATCAGATGCCACTGAGCAGAGCCTGGCTCCAGCCTCCTGCTTTGCTGCCAGGGTGCTAGGGCTGAGCTACCACAGGTCGACAGCCAGTAAGGGAATCTTTCCTGGAATGTGTTTTACCTCCTTAACTGACTTCCCACACACCACTAGTGCCACATCCTTCCACAAAAAGTTCAGCTCAGAGCAGAGGACTCCCAGATTGATGTGTTCCAGCTTACGCCCCACTATCGTTGGGTGCTGCTGAGCAGAGCCTGACACATCCTCTTGACACCCACCCTGCTCATACTGATCAACATTCATGGGGTCACCCCTCAGTCTTCCTTTTTCCTAGCTCAAGAGCCCCAGCTCCCTCAGCCTTTCCTCAGCAGGGAGATGCTCCATTCCATCATCTCTCTGGCTCTGTGCTGGGCTCTCTCCAGCAGCCCTGTGTCCTTCTGGAGCTGAGGGGCCCACAACTGGACACAACAGTCAACTGATGTGTTTCTCATGTGTTTATTCCTTAGCTTCTGAAAGTAGCTCCTCCAATGTATTTATTTGCTTTGACACAGTTTTTAAAACAGGGATGTTTTGAAGGGGAATGCACGTGTGTTGTAGTGATGCTTTCCCCCTCTGTCTTCTCTAGAGTTTACAAGCTCTGATGAACGAGTGCATTGGCCACGTTATTGGAAAACCTCACAGTCCTGTTACAGGTTTGTACCTTGGTAAGGCAGAAGTTACTGGCATTTGTTCTGGAGCTGGGCTGCTACTGTTATGCAGTCTTGCTTGCAAAGTCATTTTAAAATGCTAGAAACACCTGTTAGAGTATTTTTAAGCTTTTCATGGGAAACCACTGTCCGACAGTGTAAGTACGTGGTGGTTTGTAGGTACTTTCCTCTCACTTTGTCCTTGAATCCCTGTGAATCTTCTGGAAAAGGATCATAGAATCATTAGGGGTTAGAAGGGACCTCAAAAGATCATCCAGTCCACAGCAGGATCCCCTAGATCCAGTCACACAGGAACACATCCAGGCGGGTTTTAAATCTCTCCAGAGAAGGAGACTCCACAACCCCCCTGGGCAGCCCCTGCCAGTGCTCCGTCACCCTCACTGGGAGGAAGTTCCTTCTCATATTTATAAGGAACCTAATAATGCTCTTTGGTTTTTATTCTGTTACAAATCATCTTTAATCTGTGAAGCTGAAAGACTGAAGATGTAGTTTTACTCAAGTAAATACCCATCTAATTGCAAGTTTGCAGTTCTCCAGAGAATTCCATTATTTCATAGATCAATTACATGATCCAGTGATAGGAATCATGTTCACACCTACAGCTGATTCATTTCAAATTGGGATCATTTGGGTTGTTCTGAAGGGATCAGAAGAATGTGCCTCCCTTCACACCTGGCTCTCTGTAGTAGGAATTTGTTTGGTGTCCTAAAACAGCCCTGAGTTTTTCCTCTCTAAAGTAGGAATTTGGTGTCTTAAAATGGCCCTGAGTTTCTCTCTCTAAAATCAGAACTTGTTTGGTACCTTGAGTTCCTCTGACAGCTGAGTAAACGTGCTGCCTTTCTTCTCTCTGCAGCTATTCATCGCAACAGTCCCCGTCCTGTGAAAGTGCCCCGGTGCCACAGCGATCCGCCGAATCCTCACCTTATCATCCCCACGCCTGAAGGCTTCAGGTATTGACCACGAGTTCAGGCTTCTAAACCTGTTCATCCTCTTCTTGCTGTGCTGGCTGTGGCTGCAGCACCTCTGCAGTGCAGGGAACACAGGTAGAAGAATTAGTGCAAAAATAGGTTGTTAAAGGTTCAGAATGAACTTGGCCATGCACATGTGTACACAAAGAGAGAGCCTTGGCTTTCAGCACCAGCCCAGTGGCTAACTCCACACTTGGCTTGCTTTTTCTAAAGTTACTTAGCTGTTGGCAGAAACAAGAACCACTATAAAGATTTGAAGGTTGTTCCTACTTTTATAGCTCCTGAAGCTTCTTCAGACCTAGAATGAATCCATGTAAAAGCCTTCCTGCACTTGAAAAGGAGGACACTTCAAAATGCTATTTTAAAAGACTCTTTCACAGAGTCACAGAGTGTTAGGGATTGGAAGGGACCTTGAAGGATCATCTAGTCCAGTCCCCCTGACACAGCAGGATCACCTAGGCCAAGTAGCACAGAAACATATCCAGGTGGGTTTGAAATGTCTTCAGAGAAGGAGACTCTACAACCCACACTGGGCAGCCCCTTCCAGGGCTCTGTCACCCTCACTGGGAAGAAATTCTTCTTCAGGTTGATGTGGAACCTCCTCTGTTCAGCTCACACTCGCTGCCCCTTTGTCCTATCATTAGATGCCCCCTGAGCAGAGCCTGGCTCCATCCTCCCGACACCCACCCTTCACTTATTGATCAACAGTTCTTTTAAAACCATGTTTGCTGAAGCTATTCCTCTTGCCACAGCACGCGGAGCGTCCCTTGTGATGCACGGAACCACTGCGGCGCTGCTGTCGGGCGCCCCGCTCCCGTCGGGTGCGACTCGGCTCAGCCCAAACCTGTCAGCAGTGCAAATGACACCAGGTAGCTCCGCTCCGTGACGTAGCGGCCTCATTCTACTCACATCACCCATATAGCTGCTTCTACAACTCACATCCTAGTAGACCATTTGCACCACGCTTTGCCGCCCCATTCTGTCTCCCACCAGCTCCTTCATTCATCTTTGATTTGGACAGTGTATTGTATCGTAGAAACAGCTGATGAGACCCACTCCAGATTGAAGGTGTCAGAACTCCATGGTAGTTAAAGCTGTACAGGGTGATGGACGTTGCAGATCTGCTCAGTAGATACGTTCCTGACGTGAGCTTAGGCCAGGCCATTCAGTTGTGTAAGTTTACTAAGCAGTTAGTAGAGATAATGTTTTTCAGTTTTCTTTTCCTCACACCCTGTTGTTGTGTGAGGAAATCCTGCTGTTGACACAAGAGCTTGGGGTGCATTGATAGTGTTTTGCTTGTGTCTGCTGTCACTGTGCTGCCTCGTACTTGCGTCCGCTTGTGCGTGGGGGCGTCCGCCTGTGGAGTCCCCCTCTCTGCAGATGTTTCAGCCCCGGCTGGATGTGGGTCTGTGGAGCTAACTGAGGCTTCTTTAGGCAGTTCTGCTTTGCAGTAATTTGCACCTGCTTGAGCAGGAGGGTTGGACCCCGACGGCCTTTGAAGGCCCCTTCCAACCCTAAGAAACGATGTCAACCGTGTGAAGGTGGGATTTGTTCTGGAACGCGGGCGGCACTTTGAGCCAAGGCTTATCTTTGAAGTGAGTGGGTTTTTCAGGAGGAGGATAGGAGGCTGGTTTTTAATCCTAGCAGGCTTCGTTGTGATTTCACACCCCTGGGTGCAGCTGTCACATGTGTGATTTGACACACTTGAACACTATTGTACCTCCGTGAAGTGTTCTCCGCGTGTGTTCCACACAAACAGCAATCGGAGTGTGAACGGTGACGCGTTGACGGCTTCTTCTAGCTCAAGAAGGTAGTTACTGGCAAGAAAAGAAATGAGAATTCTGCTTCCTCTGCATTTGGTTGCAGCGAAGGCTGTCGTGGATGATAACACTGAGGTTGATGGAATGCAGGGTTTTAGAAGTAGAATTGCCTGGGCTTGTTTTTCCAAGACTCGTGTTTTTCTTAGAGCTCTTAGTTTTTACTTTCCTGATGGCTGTGACTAGAATACTCCATGATGGTGTTTTATTGCACTGTCTGGGTGTTTTAAGTCGTGTTGTTTAACCCCCTGTGTTGGGAGGAGATTTAGGTTGGACACGAGGAGCAGATTCTCTGCTGTGAGGGTGCTGAGGTGCTGGAATGGGACGCCACTGAGCAGAGCCTGGCTCCATCCTCCTGACACCCACCCTTTCCATAGTTATCACAGAATCATTAGGGATTGGAAGGGACCTCAAAAACCCATCCAGTCCAATCCCCCTGCCACAGCAGGATCACCCAGACCAAGCCGCACAAGAACACATGGGGTCACCCCTCAGTCTCTTCTCCTCCAAGCTCAAGAGACCCAGCTCTCTCAGCTTTTCCTCATCAGGGAGATGCTCCACTCCCTTGATCATCTCTGTGGTTCTGAGCTGGTCCTTCTTGGCACCATCCTTCCTGCCAGCTGGCTCGTGGCTCTTCCTGCTAGTATTTACTTCATGACTGTGGACCCTAGGAGCGTAGCAGTGCAGTTAGCACCCCTCATCTGCTGATGGGGCTCGCGCTGTCACCCGGCTCAGTCCCTTCTGATGGAGGATCCAAACCGGGCACCAGCTGCGTCCTGCAGCAGCCCTGCTGGTTGTGTGTTACCACTCATTGAATTGGATTCTATTGTTACGGGCGAGCAGCAGTTTCAAGTAGTTTATCCTTTTGAGGGTTAGGGTTGGTTTTTTTTTTTTCATGGAGTGGGATAACTAAAATTACATAAAAAGGCTTCATTTAAAGGGAAAAAGGGTTCTCAGTTTATTTCTTGGCATCAGTTCTTTCATGTTAGTTCCATGACTCATCTCCTCCACTTCAAGAGGTCCTTTCTCCTTCAGACTGCAGTTACAATGTCCCTAGCAGTGATTTCGTGCAGGGCTGACTTAATGGCTCCTTTTCACAGGGGTTCCAGTGTCCCTGAGAACGACCGACTGGCTTCCATAGCAGCTGAGCTGCAGTTCAGATCCCTCAGTCGTCACTCGAGCCCCACCGAAGAGCGAGAAGGTAACAGCCCGTGACCTGGATGTGCAGATCATTTATGCTGTGATTAGATTTCACTCTGCTCTCAGTTCTTAACCTTTCAAAACTGTTGTTTAAGTCTTTCCCCATTTGAAAATCTTAGATGTTTGACTTCTAGGCTTATGCTCTCTGAGCAGGTTCTTCAGTTTCCAGACACATCCCCTATTCTTTAGCCTTTCAGATTGTCTCTACTTGATCCCTAAGGAATTCCCTGGTGTCTGAGTTAGTCTTCAAAAAGAAACGACTCATTCTTTATTTACCTACCCCATTCAGAAGTAAATTCATAAATGCTGTTACTGAGGTGGAAACAGGACACATGAGGACAGCGAAGAGTCTTCAGTCCGGTTCTTTAACTGTCACTGCACTGTTAGTTTTACAATTACTTGCCTTTATTTTGAATCCTGGAGGAATTAATAGTGTGTGTGTGTGCCTAGATGTCCTGATCAGAGCTCCTCCATCTGGTTTCCCCACCTCTGTATATGTGCTGCTGATTAACAAATATATATATTTGTTATTAATCTTAACAATATTAACAAATATGCAACAAATAGCTTGAAACATTAATCACAGAATCATTAGGAATTGGAAGGGACCTCAGAAGATCATCCAGTCCAGTCCCCCTGCCAGAGCAGGGTCACCTAGACCCAGTGGCACAGGAGCACATCCAGTTTTTAATCCAAGAGCACACATTGCTGTCGAGTTCACTCTTACGCTTGGAGGGTGTCTTAGCAAGATCTCAGCTTCTGCTGAGTGTGGTGGCATCATCCTTAGTACAAGATGAAGCCACTTTTGTGCTCACAGTCTTCTTTCTCTAGAACCATCGTACCCAAAAGGAGATTCAAGCAGCTCGTCCCGGAGGAGCTGGGAGCTGAGAACTTTAATCAGCCAGACCAAAGGTAGGTGCTCAGGAGTTGCCTTCACGTAAAGTCTGCTCGTCTAGAGCTCTCACAACATATTGAATCTTTCATGCTGATTGTGAAGAGGTTTTCACAGCCTTCTACGTGGAGATGGGTAAAGGTATCCTGATTGCAGAGAGCAGGTACTGCTGACAAAATCACAAGACATGGAGTGGTCGCAGAGTCACAGAACATTCGGGGTTGGAAGGCACCTCGAAGGATCACCTAGTCCAATCTCCCTGCTGCAGCAGGATCCCCTAGACCCAGTCATGAAGGATTGGAAGGGACCTCGAAGGATCATCCAGTCCAATCCCCCTGCTGCAGCAGGACCCCCTAGATCCAGTCATGAGGGATTGGAAGAGATCATCTAGTCCAATCCCCCTGCTGCAGCAGGACCCCCTAGTCTCACAGGAACACGTCCAGGCAGGTTTTAAACGTCTCCAGAGAAGGAGACTCCACAATCATTGTTCATAATGATTGTTTCGTGTGTGATTACTATGTTGTTTTATTCTTTAACTACATATTAAATCTAAGAGAAATAGCTGTTACCTTGTGATGTCACCTCTGTCGAGTGACTTGAGTTGAAAGACATGAACACAAGTATCTCTCGATAAAGGGAACCATTTGTTGCTCTTTTCAGACACTGCTTCCAAGCAAGCGCCGATTGAAGCTGTTCAAAAGTCTGTTCAGTTGTTTGAGGAAAGGAGATACAGAGAGATGAGGAGGAAGAACATCATCGGCCAAGTGTGCGACACCCCAAAATCTTACGATAATGTCATGCATGTAGGTTTGAGAAAAGTGACTTTCAAGTGGCAGAGAGGAAACAAAATTGGTATGTTCATTGTACCTTCGTCTTCCAGGCTTAAGTACCAAACGTAGGGCTTTTGAAGGAAGTCTTAGGACTGTCTTTTGACACCCTGGGTCTCCACATAGGTAATAATCTACCTCCCTAAGATCAGAACCTTAACGCAGGAAACAGTCACAGCTGGAGTTTCCTTCATGCCACACTTCAGGTCCTTTGTGTGAACTTCAGGGAGGTTTCCTCTGACCAAGTAACCAGAAACAAAGTAGGAGAAAGGTTCAGTTAGGGTGATTATTCAGCTGTGATCCCACAATTCCTGCCTGTGCTTCCTGCAGAAATAGGCCTGAAAACGAGCACTAACTTTGGGACTCATGGGGTTCCCCGGTGTTGTGGTTCTTGCCGCTGTGTGATCCCTGCTTCATCTCCAGTTTGGGGTTTGTGGGGAAAATCCTCGTCCTCGAGAGTTTCCTGTCAGCTCAGTCTGTTAATGTAGTGTTTTAACTTGTAAGCAGCCTGAATTCAGGACTGTGAACGTAGTGTTAGGTGTCATGGGTTAGAGTTCCTTGAGATGTTAGTTGTGAGTGAGAGCAAATAACCTTTACCAGCTGGCTTTTCGCTCTGTTCTCTTGCTGCAGCTGATGTACGTGTAGCGTATCGGCTGTGGTGTGATGGGCTTTGCTGTCGTTTGAATTGTGCAGGTGAAGGCCAGTATGGGAAGGTCTATACCTGTATCAGTGTGGACACCGGAGAGCTGATGGCTATGAAGGAGGTGAGTACCTGTGTAGAAGAATCGCTGCTGCCCTTGGGTTTCTTCCCAGAGCAGGCGTGCGTGATGGGAGCCAGTAAGGCTTTCTGAACGCTGCCAGTAGTTAACTGGGAAAGGATGGGAAGACTGGCCTGTTGGGGAGCAGTGTAGGAGAAAGGGACCTGGGGGGCCTGGTGGCCAGCAGGATGGCCAGGAACCTGCAGTGTCGCACTCTTGTGGCCAAGAGGGCCAGCAGCATCCTGGGGTGGATCAGAAGGGGGGTGGTTAGCAGATCAAGAGAGGTTCTTCTCCCCCTCTGCTCTGCCCTGGTGAGACCACACCTGGAGTATTGTGTCCAGTTGTGGGCTCCTCAGCTCAAGAGGGATGTGGAGCTGCTGGAGGGAGTCCAGCGTAGGGCAAGGAGGGTGATGAAGGAAGTGGAGCAGCTCCCTGATGAGGAGAGGCTGCGGGAGCTGGAGGAGGCTCAGGGGGACCTTCTTCCTCTCTCCGACTCTCTGAACGGAGGTTCTTCTCAGCTGGAGGTCAGGCTCTTCTCTCAGGCAGCCAGCACCAGGATGGAAGGACAGGGCCTGAAGCTGCACCAGGGGAGGATTAGGTTGGGTGTTAGGAAGCTCTTCCTCATGGAAAGGCTGATCAGAGGCTGGGCTGGACTGCTTAGGGCAGTGCTGGGAGTCCTGGAGGTGCTGGAGGACAGCCTAGCGCCCTGGTCTGGCCGATGCGGTGATGCTGGGTCCTAGGCTGGTCTGGCTGAGCTCAGAGGCTCAGAGGCTGCTTTTCCAGCCTCCATAATTCTGTGAAACAATCACAGCATGCTAGCAACCAAAGGGAACCGCTGTGCTTTTGTTTCTCTGGCAGTTCTTCTGTGCTCAGGTAATGAAGTTGCTGCTAATGAAGTTACTTGCTAATTTGAAACAGTGGTCAAACAATGAAAGGTCTTTCTTGCAGATAAGATTTCAGCCGAATGATCACAAGACCATCAAGGAAACAGCTGACGAACTGAAGATTTTTGAAGGCATCAAACACCCAAATCTTGTGCGTTACTTCGGTGTGGAGCTCCACAGGGTGAGAAAAGAGCGAGTATTCAGGCTTTTTGTAGGGCAGAGAGAAACCTTTAAGAAGCTCTGAGGTTTTACTTGAGAACATTCTGGTTTCTGTTCAGTGCCTGGAGGTCTCTGTGCATTGTACTGTCTGGTCCTCCAAACGATGAGGTCTCTGAAACACAGTGTGGGGATGTCTCTTTGTATCTGGGGCATAAACAGGGGAGGCTGGCGGGAAGTGAGCAGAGCTGAGCGCTGCTGGAGCTCTTCTGCGCGACGCTGAACTGCTCTGAAAGCAAGCTGTGGGTAACGGCGCAGGTAGAGACTACACAGGCTAAACACCGTGTGGGTTCCTGGAAAGAAAATGTGCTGGCATTTAACTCTTGATGCCAGACAAGCAGCTGAAGGAGGGGAGCTGTGGGAGTTCAGCTAGCTCCTCTTCAGAAGGAAAAAGCTTGAGCAGCAGAACTCGGGAAACCTAGTTTTCTTAGGGAGCTGGGTTCCAGAGTTGTGTGTGGAGACACCCACTTCACTGCTCTCTGCTTCCCATGTGCCCTTCCCACCTCCTGCTGGGAGTCTCAGGTCCTTCCTCCATCTCCAGCCAGTGAGGTGGGCAGGAAACCACACGTGGTGTCTGGCTGGCAAGCAGTGTGTGACTGTGACTGATGTGCTCAGTGGGAACGAGTCGACTTGCTGACCTGCTGCTGATTTAGAAGGGGACAAATTCACAGAATCACAGAACATTGGGATTGGACTGGATGATCTTTCGTGGTCCCTTCCAATCCCTCATGTTCTGCGATTCTGTGAATGGTTCTATGATTCACAGAACATGAGGGATTGGAAGGGACCACAAAAGATCACCCAGTCCAATCCCCCTGCCACAGCAGGATCTCCTAGACCAAGTCACACAGGAACACATCCAGGTGGGTCTTAAACGTGCAGAAGTCTGTCAGTTTAAACATCACCTGGCTCTTCCCGTGCTCTTTTCACAAACAGTGAAGAATGAAGGACAACTGGAGCTTTGATGCAGTGTTTTAGGAGAGCAGAACTAAAGAAGTCAAACCAATGAACGTCTGGTTTGGTTTCCACAACAGGAAGAAATGTACATCTTCATGGAGTACTGCGACGAGGGCACTCTGGAGGAGGTGTCGAAGCTGGGCCTGCAGGAGCACGTCATTAGGCTCTACACCAAGCAAATCACCGTCGCTATCAACGTGCTACACGAGCACGGCATCGTTCATCGAGACATTAAAGGTAGCGTTGCCCGTGCGCGGTGGCGTCGCTGTGTGAGTGCTGTAGATAGGGGCTGGGGTGCAGTGGTGGGGCTGGGGAACGTGTTTGCAGCTCCTGGCTAGCTACGTGCTCCTTCCTACGGGCAGAACCTGGCATTGCAACCGCCTGGGTTCTGCCCCTGTTGCTGCAGAGGCTGCTCTGACTGGGGATTCATCCAAACTCAGTTTGTGCTCTTTTGGTTTCTGGTAGTAAAGCGCTGAGCGATGTGAAGCTGTTTCTCTTCCCGTCTGCGCGGGAAGCAGCGGCGGCTTCTCCTGGGGTCCCTTTTTCTGGGAGCTGACAAGCGGCGTGCGGTGCTCGGGCGGTTCCTCTCAGACCTTTTCCGTGGCAAGTCCCCTTTTCCAGAGGAGTCGCAGGGTTTCGGATGAATGGTTGCTGGAACTCAGGGAGCAAAAAAGGCCTTGTTCAAAGAAGTCCAAGGGCTGTGGTGAAATCACTCATCCAGAGGGGGGTCTGCCATACATTTACCTACTCATGCCTGGCTCTCAGCTTTTTGCTTAGGAGATCAGCAGGTTGGCACCTCCAGTAACTGAAGGGACGGGGGGGACTGGTTTTGCGTTTGCTTGAGGCACCCAGTGCCAGCCCGCATTTCACGTTCACGTTTCTTTTCCTGTGCCTTCCCAGAACATCCTCCATGGCTAGTTACCTTGTTTTTGTTAGCCTGGCATACTTTGCTCATCTGTGGCAGGAACTTGGTGGAAGGTAGGGGATACGAAGCACACGAATGTGCCCTGTGAATGCTCGTTTGATGACAAGGCAGTACAACCCAACGATGCTGGGTTTCTATGTCCCTCTTGCTCGCAGGGCTTTGAATCACCGCAGCAGTGTAGGAGCTTCCCAGTTGCTCTTGGTCCTTTGGCCTCGTGCTTCTCATTTGGGAAAAGAACTCTCTGCGATCCAGAGGCCTTCCACCCAGGTAGGCCACTCTTGAGTCAGTTTTGGCTTTTTTCCCTTAGAAAACACTCTCCCTCACTCCCGTTCCCCAGCAATCTTGCCTTCTCTGGTTCTCCTTCCTGACCAAAGGTTTCTCTCCAGTCGTGGACTTCCCTCTGTGCTTTCCACAGTGCCCTCCTTGCCCTTGACCGTTCCATGTCCAGGTTCTGCTTAGCCGAATCACGCTCGCCTGGAAGCTCATTGTGATCAGAACCCACGGATGCCTGACAGGGGTTTCTTTTGTGCTGCTCTATCACTGCTGATTCCTGGATCCGTTCCTAAATCGATCCTCCTCTCACCAGGGAAGGGCAGCGAAGCAAGAGGAGCCGCTCCAAGAGCTGTTAAGCTGTGTTATCTGAGAGCGTGTCTGTTGCAGGGGGTCCTTCAGACCAAACCTTGGCTCCTTCTTTGAGAACAACAGCAGCTGTAGACAGGGGGTGACTGCAGACATGTTTGTGCCCCTGAACCTTAGTGACAAATACGAAGACAGACTACACAGAGTGTGTTTTTACAAAGGGTGCCTGATGGAGACAGTGGGAGTCTCTTGCTCTCTGTCTCTTGTGCTAACAGGAGACCCTCGAGTTTTCAGGCTGACAGCAGTAAAGAAAACCCCGGTTTTGCTTTTCACTCCCACCTAGTCAGGCTCTCTCGTGGTTCTGACAGGGAGGAACAATAACATGTTGTTCAGACTATTAAAACTGCTTTCCTGTGGAATCTCCCTATCAGACCACCCTCTCCTGGCCACTTTGCTGAGCATCCCTGTGGATATGTTTCCCCCAGCAGCAGCAGTGGATAATAAGCTCTTGGAGTCGTTGTTCATAGATGCCCCACAGTCAGTGTCTGCAAGTAGCTTGTGTTCAGAAAGTCTTGGTTAGTCGTGGCCACCAGTGTCTGCAAGTAGCTTGTGTTCAGAAAGTCTTTTGGTTAGTCGTGGCCACCAGCGTCACCGCTGTCCTTCAGGTGCTGTTGTGACAGCATCCAGTTGTGTGAGTGTAAAAGGTAAAGCAGCACCCAGCTGCCTCAAATCCTTCTCGACCTGTTAGAGCACACTGAGGGTGCTGGTGGCTGGTTGTTACTCTTGGTTGCACTGGTTTTGACTCCTGCCATCAGTGTGTAGAGGAGTTGGTCTGGTTTGTAGCAGGTGATGAAGTGTTTGGTGATGGGGGCTTTTATTTCTGTCCTGGGTATCAGATTTTAACCCCTAAGCCTGGAGCCCTCACTTTTTTATAAGGAAACTGTTCTGCAGAAGGACAGAGAGTGATGGGGTATTTTATGCTGAAGAGAGTCTCTGGACATCACTGTTGAGCCCTTTATTCAAAACAGGGACAATCTCAGCATCAGATTGGACGTCGCTTTGGATCAGGCTGCCAGGAGTTTGCTCACTTGAGCTGCAAGTGTCTCCAGGAGTGGAGGTTCCCTTTTTCCTCTGTGCCCCTGTCCCAGTGACTGATCTCTCCCAGCTGTGAAACGTGTTCCTGATGCCTCCCCCCGATTGGCAGAGGGTGCTGCTTGTGCCCATTGCCCCACGCCCTTTCACAGTGTTCTTCTGAGGAACAAGACTCTTGCCATCTTCTTGATATCCTCCATCCTCCTCCTACGCAGCTCGAAGCAGCAGTACATTCCCCCACTGTCCCCCACTCCTCCAGTCTTCCCTTCTTGAAGCTAAACAAAAGCATCTCAGAGCCTTCTACACTGTGTGCACCAGCCCTCTGACCATCTTGACACCCCTGTGCTCTGCTCCAGTATGTCAGTGTCTGTCTTTCACTGGGGAGCCCAAACCCAAGACTCAGCACAGCCAGGTGGTATCGCAAGTGCTGAATTGGTGCGAGGGGATCGCTGAGGTGATGCTCGGTGCTTTCTCTCTGGGAGAGGAGGACGTGTTTGTGAGGAGTGAGCACAGTGAGAGTGAGTGTAGACAGTGAGGGGGTTGTACCTGAAGCTTCACTACATCAGAAACCTGTGAAGGAGGCGCTCAAGGCCAGGAAGTCTTTACTGAAGTGTTAACTCTTGTTACCTTCGTTGTGAGCTGTACCTGTCCTCATGTCTTGGTGATGAGCACAGGGGGCAGCTGGCCATTCAGCAGGGGACATCAGGCTGCTCAGACCACGGGCATGTGTCTCCCTTTATGAAGTAGAAGATGCTGATGTTTCTCACCAAGGGATGTAATTTGGGGTGCTCATTGCTTGAACGAAGTGGGCTGCTCCACTGCTTAAGCACAGGCTGAGAGTTGTCTGGGAGCTGCTTCTCTCTGTGGAATTAAGCCACAGTCTTTAGGGGGGCTCCTTGGATGCGCCAGCGCCTCTGGAACCTCATACTGGGCTGACGTAGCACAGAGACACCGGGCAAGAAACCTCTGTCTCAGTGCTTTGGGCTGTAGCTGTTATTTTCTTAGCAAGGGCCTGGTTGTGGGCAGCTGCAGTCTGCTCAGCAGAGCCTGTGGTATGAATGGCAGCGGGGCTGTGCAGAGCTGGGCTGCCCCTTCCCTCTGCCCGGGACATGCGATGAAGGTGCGTTAGATAGATGGGTGTGATGTGCCTTTTGGCTGGTTCAGCCACGCGCGTCCGTTTTGCTCTGCGTACGAGCTGCGCAGATACGGGAGCAATGTGGTTCCAGGAGCTTTCACTGTCAGAGCTTTGGCATCAGGCATTGTCGAAAGTTCGGCCCTTGGGCCCGCTGCTCCGGGCCCCTGTGGGCCCGCTGCTCCGGGCCCCTGTGGGCCCGCTGCTCCGGGCCCCTGTGGGCCCGCTGCTCTCGGCCCCTGTGGGCCCCTGCTCAGTCCCTGTGGGCCTGCTGCTTTTGGCCTTCCTGGGCCTGCTGCTCTCGGCCCTTGTGAGCCTGCTGCGCTCGGCCTGCTGCTCTGTGCCCCTGTGAGCCCCTGCTCAGTCCCTGTGGGCCTGCTGCTTTTGGCCTTCCTGGGCCTGCTGCTCTCGGCCCTTGTGAGCCTGCTGCGCTCGGCCTGCTGCTCTGTGCCCCTGTGAGCCCCTGCTCAGTCCCTGTGGGCCTGCTGCTTTTGGCCTTCCTGGGCCTGCTGCTCTCGGCCCTTGTGAGCCTGCTGCGCTCGGCCTGCTGCTCTGTGCCCCTGTGAGCCCCTGCTCAGTCCCTGTGGGCCTGCTGCTTTTGGCCTTCCTGGGCCTGCTGCTCTCGGCCCTTGTGAGCCTGCTCCTCTTCACAGAATCACGAATCATCATGGCTGGAAAGGACCTCAAGGGTCATCGAATCCAACCTTTTCTCCTAGTATCTTGGCCCCTGCAGGCCCACTGCTCTTGGCCCCTGTGTGCTCATTGCTCTGCCCGAGAGCCTTTTGTTTGCTTAACGATGTCTTGCTGGATTCGTTGCAAGTTTTATCTAACAGGGAGGTCCAGTTTGCTCTGGTCTCTGAAGCAGACCAAGACACTTACAAACCAGAGGCTCCAGCAGACACTGTGTCAGCGGAAGCTGTACTCAGCTGGCAGAACACGAGGCATCAGGTGCCCCCTCTCTTTGTTGCTTCACTCCCTGCTTTGTTCCACGTGCCCGTTCCAGAGCAGAAGCTCGTGGGAGCTTTCAGGCCAACGTGCTGAGCTGTCCTGGCTCTTTCTCAAAGGGACAGGCCTGAGTTTGAAAGCAGCTTCTGACCTGTGTTGAACCGAACGATTGCACTACCTGTAGATTCAATCAGAAGAGAGCTGGTGGTGCCGCTTCCACCCCCTGCAGTAGTCAGAAACCACGTAGTCAGTAGCCATCCATGAAGTCTGCATGATGTTTTCTTGAGGAAAAGGAGCAGGGTTCTGGAGCATCCGTGTAAAACTGGTTGCTAACGGTGGAAGGGTTGCTGGTAGAGCACCTGTTGCTGCTGCAGATTCACTACAGTTAGTTCAGTCCTATTCACATCAGTCAGTTCTTCTTTCAGAACCTGTGTCGGGGGGATTGGACTGGATGATCTTTTGAGGTCCCTTCCAATCCCTGATGAGTCTGTGGACCGGTGCAGTGATGGAATTTGTTTCTGGGAATTATTTCTCTCCCCCTTTTATAGCTCTGTGCAACATCTCTTGGACTAAACAAATGTTCTTTTAGTTATGAAGTGTTTTGATAGCAGTTAGAGGGGCCCTTTGAGAAAGGGGCAGGGTTTTGGCATCATGGACCTGCCCTGCTTTCTTCTGACTTGACCTTTTCGAGGACTCGTGTAATTTCCCCTTTCCGGGGATGCCCGGCCAGGCTGACTGGAAATGGTCGTTAAATAAGAGAACATAATGTAAAGGAGGAGGAGAACTGCCCTGCCCGTTGTTCAAGGTGGGACACGAGCTTGTGAAGGTTGTGTTCAGCTGAGCCATTTCTGAAGGAATCGGCTGTGTGGCCTGGGTACAGGCTGCGAGTGGCAGAGCCCCTGCGCGTGGAGAGCAGGCGGGAGCCTTGTTTCGCTCCAGCTCCTCATCGTCCCTGGAGAGACGTCACGGCCGGGGCTGTGCTTGTGCCAGGTGACTCTTGCGACCTGCTTGTGGTTTCTTCATGATGCTCCTTGTCCTGTCAGCGTGTGTTTTGGCAGGATGCTGAATGAGAAGAAAAGCCCTGGTCATCAAACCCCCTGGGCTTGTTCTGCAGTGCTGCTTAGAGCAAATGGCTTGAAGCCAGCTGCAGGTTCCTCTTGGAGGTGCTCGCCTGTGCTAGAGGAGGCTTTTCCAGCGTCAGCTGGCCGCGTTGTGAGCTGTTGTAACAGGAGCCTTCCTCCAGGAGGTCTTCTGGAAGCAGAGCACAGCTGGATTGAGCTGGACTTCATGTAGTAAAGTCACAGAATCACTGAGGCTGGAGAAGCCCTCTGAGCTCATCCAGCCCAGCCCGTGACCTGACATCACCACAGCGGCCAGACCAGGGCACTAAGGGCCATGTCCAGTCTGTCCTTCGACACCTCCAGGGATGGGGACTCCACCACTGCCCTGGGCAGCCTATTCTGGTGTCTGATCACCTTCTCCCTGAGGGTGATTGTAGCTTCGTCAAATGCTTCAAACTCACTGTCCAAGGTGCCCGTGGCAATGCAGCTGGGTGGCTGTCACCTGCCTTGACCCAGCACAGCTGAAGAGGTGGCCGGCGGGGGGATGCAGCTCCATCCTCCTGGAGGAGGGCGCGTGTTCCTGGCACAGGGCGCCGCAGAGAGCTCGCCTGTTCCCGCAGTGGAGCGCGTTCACCTGCCCTCCTGCTCGGGTTCCCAGCGCTTCTTGCTGGCAGCTTCCAGTACACTTGACACTAATCTAATCCAGCCAGAGATCCCGCCGGCCAGTGGCCACAAACCCTCGGGGGAATGGCTAATGCTTTCACATTCCACCCCAGGAAGGTATTGGAGCAAGTCCCGCTGTTCCCTGCTGTGTGACTGCCCGGAGTTTACTGGGAAGCCCCCAGTTCAGCACCAGTTTAACAAGGGCTACTGTTTCTTGTGTTTTCTAGGAGCCAACATCTTTCTGACCTCGTCTGGACTGATTAAACTGGGAGACTTTGGCTGCTCAGTGAAACTGAAGAACAACACGCAGACCATGCCTGGAGAAGTGAACAGTACTCTGGGCACTGCAGGTGAGGACGTGGTGCTTGTCTAGTTACTGTTAAACTTGATGGCTACTAGACAAAGACCTCACTTGATAGTAACTATCTAATTAGTTGACAGTAACTAAAACTTGATGGTAACTAACCCAGGATAGGAGACAAATGCAGTCTAGTTACCCTGAAACACAAAAGCTCTGCCAGAACTCTGGGTGAGAGTAGAATGATGTGTTCCAGGGACTCACAGAATCATCCTGGCTGGAAAGGACCTCCAGGATCAGCAAGTCCAGCCGTCAGCAGCTCCCTAACCCCTAGACCATGGCCTCAAGGGCTCTAGCTACTTGTTTTTCAAACACCTCCGAGGATGGGGACTCCACCACCTCCCTGGGCAGCCTGTGCCAGTGCCCAACCACTCTCTCAGGAAATAACTTCTTTCTGAGATCCAGTCTAAACCTCCCCTGATGCTTCTCATCCTCTCACTAGTGATTTGGGAGAAGAACCCAGCACCAGCCTGGCTACAGCCTCCTTTGAGGTAGCTGTAGCCAGCAAGGTCTCCTCTCAGCCTCCTCTTCTCTAGACTAAATAACCCCAGTTCCCTCAGCTGCTTCTCACAGGGCCTGTTTGCCTGACTCGTTGCCCTTCTCTTGCCCCACTCCAGCCCCTCAATGTCCTTTTTACCCTGTGGTACCCAAAACCGGACGCAGGGGTTTGGCCTTAGCTGGGTGGATGTGCTGGACACCCATCCACTGTAACTTTCCCAAGTGAAAGGCACTTAGCTGCCAACATGGTAAAGAACCCAGTGCCAGCAAGTGCCAAAACTCAGCCCTTCCTCACGGACAGGGCGCTCAGAGGCTGGACTGGACTGCCCGGGGCAGTGCTGGAGTCCCCACCCCTGGAGGTGCTGAAGGCCGGCCTGGCTGTGGCCCTTGGTGCCCTGCTCTGGCCACTGTTAGGTCGCAGGCTGGGCTGGCTGAGCTCAGAGGTCTTTTCCGCCCTCAGTGATCCTGTGATTCTGAGCCCAGTGGCAGCTGGCTACAGACTGTAAAAGGTTGGTTAGCCCAGTCGGCCCCTTGGCCCCTGGGTTCCTTCTGCTCGGGGCGCTGCTGATGCCGTGTCGTTGTTCCGCAGCGTACATGGCGCCGGAGGTCATCACTAGAGCGAAGGGAGAAGGGCACGGGCGTGCAGCTGACATCTGGAGCCTGGGCTGCGTCGTGATAGAGATGGTCACAGGCAAGGTAGGACGTGTCCTGCAGCGAGCGAATCTGCTCCTGCTCCCCGCAGCTTGCCCGGCTTTGCCGCGCCGGGTGGGTGTCCCCCCGGGGCGCAGAGGTGCCTGCTCTGCTGGGTGACAGGCTCCTCACTGAACCTGGCGCTGAGCGGTGCTGTTCCCTGTTGCAGAGGCCCTGGCACGAGTATGAGCACAACTTCCAGATCATGTACAAAGTGGGGATGGGTCACAAGCCTCCTATTCCTGACAAGGTGAGCCCAGAGGGGAAGGACTTCCTCTGCCACTGCCTGGAAAGTGACCCCAAGATGAGGTGGACAGCCAGCCAGCTCCTCGACCATCCTTTTGTCAAGGTTTGTGTCTCAGCTTTCGCTGCGGAACGTAGGTGGGAATGAGGAGCAGCTTGTAGTTGGCATCATTGCCGGCAGCTGTGCCCGCAGGGCTTCGTGTCACCGTGGGAGGCTGCGGTCCTGTGATGTTGTCCTGTGGGAACTTCTCAGAGGGATGTCTGATGTAGTCATGTGGGGGTCTGGCTCTTCTCGCAGGCAACTAGGATGAGAGGGCAGGGCCTGAAGCTGCCAGAGGAGGGTCAGGTTGGGTGTTCCTCAGGGAAAAGGTGATCACAGGCTGGACTGGACTGCCCAGGGAGATGGTGGAGTCCCCATCCCTGGAGGTGTTGAAGAACAGTGACTGGACTGCCCAGGGAGGTGGTGGAGTCGCCATCCCCAGAGGTGTTTAAAACCAAGTCGCTAGAGCCTTTGAGGCCGTGGTCTAGGGGTGTTAGGTGGCTGTCGGGATGAAGACAGGACTTACCTGCAGGTCCTGTCCAGCCAGGTGGATTCTGTGAGTCTCTCACTTGCCTTCTGTTTCCCTCCCAGGTTTGCACAGACGAAGAATGAAGTTTCCCAGCCCCTGGGCCGCTCTCCTCCAGCCGGGCCCCCGCCGCTCGCTACTGTATGTAATATTTACATAAAAGACTCTGCTGAGAACCAGCGCGACCCTCGGCCTGGACGAAGACTGCACAAGTGACCAGCGTCACTGTCTCTGCTGCTCCCGCGCGGTTGGCTGGGCGCGTGCTGCTCACGTGCCGGCGGCCGCGCGGCGCAAGAAGCTGCATGGTTCAGTGGAAGTGCCATTACTACTGTACATGGACCACCCCCTTTGGTTTTGTGTTCTTGCTCCCTGGTCCTCATCGGCTTGAGAACGGCGCCGGTCGGACCTAGTATTTTTGAACTGTTTAGGTTCAGAAGAAAGCTGTAGTGTTGCCAGGCGTTATGGACCTCCTTTTTTAACCTGTTTGTTGAGTGCACTGACTGTGAACTTTTACTGGGGGTGGGGGGCTGGGGGGTATTTTTTCTGTTGTTTATTTGTTTTTTGGCAAAGCTTCGGATTTGTTATGCACAAGGCTGATTGAGGAAATTTTAAAAGAAGTTTTTTCTCAATAAATGGTTTATTTTAGGAGTTGGTGGTGAAAGGGGGGGTTTTCTCAATAGAGGTTGGGGGTTCCCCCCCCCCCCATGCTTGTTTCAGGCTGCTAAGCTGCTGCAACAAACAGCTAGAGACTTCTCTTCTGGTTTAGGGGTGACGTTGGCGAGTAGGGTTGATGGTTGGACTTGATGATCCCAGGGGTCTTTTCCAACCTGAATGAGTCTATGGTTCTGTTGGCATCAGTTGTGTCAGGGGGGGTTCTAGATTGGATCTGAGGAAGTTGTTCTCTCCTGAGAGAGTGTTTGGGCACTGGAACAGGCTCCCCAGGAGGTGGTGGAGTCCTCGCCCCTGGAGGCGTTTAAAAATCGTTCGGATGTGGTGCTTGGTGCTCCAGTCTAGCTGTAACCTTGGTAGAGGGGGGTTAATGGTTGGACTTGTTCTGGCAGAGGGATTGGACTGGATGCTCTTTCGAGGTCCCTTCCAATCCCTGACATTCTAAACAGACACTTCCTTTCAGTCCTGTGTTTTCAGTTACAGCAGGTGGGAAGTCCACTCTGCAGAGCATCAGGGGTGCTGTGTCCTCGGCTGCTTTGCTGCAGGTGCCCCTGGACACAGAAAGGGCCTGCAGAAGGCTGCAGGGGTTAGGACAGAGTGGGCAGCAGCTCCTGGTGTCCTCCTGGCTGGCAGTAACAAACTCATTCTCAGGGCAGCTCAGCTTTGGAACCTTTATTTTTGTATAAACAAACGTTAAGACTACTCTTGTTAAGGCAGTTGTAGAACATACAGTCGGTTGTTTGTGGGGACAGGGGCAAACACCTCTTCCTTCTTGTCTTTCATACAGTGAACTGGACTAGCTGACCTTTGGCTGAGCTTTCCCCACCGGCCCAGTGAGCACTGGCGCCCGCGGGCGCAGGGACTTGCAGCTGTGCTTCAAGGCCGGATCCAGGAGCGGCGAGTCCGGCCCTCGGCGTGTTCCAGGCTGGATTCCAGGGCAGTGAGCGGGGAAGGCTCGAGCTACTTGCACAAGTATTTACACGCGTGGCCTTCTCCTGCGGGAGAGGAAAGGACTAAGAGCCACGGGGAACCTCGGATGTAGGATCAGCACCTCTCCAAAGAAAGAGTGACTCTCACTGTGCAGACAGGTCTTTGCTGCTCAGAACAACTCACCCCTGGGAGCAGGGCTTGTTCCACCACCCTGGAATGAAGCTGACAGTAAAACACTGGCTGGGTGAGAGCTCTCTGCCACCTCTACGCAGTGTCATTGTGCCTGGTGCGTTACTCTGGGGACGGCTTCGGCCACCACGAGCAGTTGTACTGCTCCCTCTTCCATGGACCAGGTTGTTCGAGCAGATGGCTTTGTGACAGGAGCAGCTTCATAAACTTCACATTTCTGCTCTCAGGCTCCACGTGATGAAAAATTCCACTACAACCTACTCCAGCCAGCAGCGGAGCTCAGGGGCTGCATCGAGGGGGAAGCGCCCCCAGAACGTGTCAGCCATTTACTCGCTGCCCCGCGCTAGAAGGCTTGGTACGGGACAAGGAGGTGGGGCAGGAGGGGGTTATCCCTGCTGCTGGAACGCGGGCTGCTCGCTGCTTCTCCCGACACACACAGGCTGTTCCCGGGCCGCTGTGGCTGAGTCCTGCTCGTGGTGGAAGGGGACCAACCATCGCTGGAAGCGCAGATCCTACTCCCCACTCCTCAGCATCTTTAGCCCCAGGAAGGTCGGCTGTGCTCCGCTCACCGCTGCTGCTGGGTGGGAGCCCCCTCTTCTCATCCACTGGGCTTTCACCAAGTTCCTTTCAGTAACTTGCTCAACCTCAACTCCTGAAGTTTCAAAGCAAGAGGAAGCTGCCCTCGAGTCACTACTGGGGAAGTCACCGCAACGCAGTTTCTCCCCAGGAGCTTGATTCTAGTCTCATTTAGTTCAGAAGGGCCTGAAAGCAAGTCCCGCGGCCACAGAAAGCTCTCGGCCAGACGACTCAGGTCGGCTTCTCTCCTGTTTTCCCTCAGCCCCCAAAAGAAAAGCAAAAGGTACCGGAGCTGTTGCCTCAGGCTGGCTGCTGGGAGGCACCGTGAGAACCAGTCTATCAGAGAGGAGAGACAAGCGGACTCGCTGGGACCCCGGCTGTGGCCATGGGGTCAGCGCACACGCTGCCGCGCCGCAGGACACCCGGCTGGTTTGTTCCCACCATGATTAGGAGTTCCGCCGGTGCGTGTAAAGCTCGAAGGAGTTGGATTCCCTCCGTTGTCCCAAAGCATAACCGGCATCTACTGGCCCAAGGACTGCAGCGCTCAGCCCGCGCCAGGACGGCCGGCCCGGGGAAGGAGGCGGCGGTGGCTAACGCAGCTCTGCTCAGGCCATAGGGACGGACTCCACTGCAGCTGTCGCCGCCACTGTAACCACTGCACTGCAGAAGGCTCCGCTGGAACGAAGCAGCCACTTACCGGGGGGCTCTGAGCAGCTCTGGAGGCCCACGCGAGGAGCAGGTTCTAGACGCGAAGGAACCCTGCTGCAGCAGAGTTGCTGGGCTGTAGCCAAGGGGAGCATCCTGCTGCCTTTCGGCACTGACAGACGGACGGTTGTTAAGCTGTTACGGTGTGATCGACGACACTACCCAGCTGAGTCGCCTCGGCACGGGCTCCTGATGCCTCTCCAGTCCTCAGAGCAAGGTGAGACAGAGAACCTGCACCTCTCGTTAGCTTCTAGGTTCCTCCCAGACTTAGGACCCCTGACGTGAGCACAAGCCCGCCCGGCCTGCAGAGGGATTGGAACCAAGAGGTGCCTCCACCTAGGTGCCTCCACCTTTCCAACCCCCCGAGCGGAACAGGGCCGGCGTTCAGCTGCGCTGGCAATCGCCGCCCCTACCCCTCCTCCTCCTCCTCCGACCTCGCCTGGAAGATGCACTTAAGAGTCCCCAGAAGTTGCATTTGGGCTGAAGCAGCCTCGGAAGGTCCTACTGTCGCTTCTGCTTGTTGTCGTTGTTGCCGTAGGCGGAGCCCTTGTTGATCTCCGTGACGCCGATCATCCACCTGACGCCGACGGAGGCTGCAAATCAAATGCGGTCGCGGTTAGCAGCCGCCTGCGGCTCTGAACAGCTGCAGCCTTCCGAGAGAGAGCAGCAGCCTCCTGCGGCTCAGCGCAGCCCAGCGCTAAGGCCCGTGAGCCCCACCTCGCCGCTGACGGACACGGACCCCCCCAGCACCTCTGGAGCAAGAAATCTGCCCACGGTGCCTTGTTAGGGCAGGTGCTGGGTCGCTGGCCTCGGGCTCCCCTGCGGCCGAGGAGGCTACGTGAAGCAGGACGTGCCCAGACCCTGAGACAAGCCTGGCTGGGCAGAGGGAGGGTGCTGGGGCCGCCTTCGCTATCTGGCTGCCACCCGCTCAGCTGCGACCTCTCCTGCTGCACTCCTACTGGTGTTGTTTCGACTGCAGCTCATTGTGAGAGGCCATGGTCACTTGAAAGACTCTCATCCCACTCAGCAGTGCCCAGCAACAGGCACAAGGTCTTGCGTCTGGGTTGGGGTCACCTGACGCACAGATCTCTACTGGGTGGTGAATGGATGGACACAGCCCCCAGGAGGAGGACTGGGGGTGCTGGCAAATGAGAAGCTCAGAGGCAGCCAGCAATGCATGAGGGCAGCCCAGAAGGCCAACTTGTCCTGTCACTGGGTGCCCCTGAGCAGAGCCTGGCTCCACCCTCCTGACACCCACCCTTCACATGTTTATAAACACTCATGGGGTCACCCCTCAGCCTCCTTTTTCCCAGCTGAAGAGACCCAGCATCCTCAGCAGGGAGATGCTCCACTGCCTTCATCATTGTTGTGGCCCTGCTCTGGACTCTCAGGTAGTTCACAGAATCACAGAAGGCTACAGGTTGGAAGGGACCTGGGAAGATCATCCAAGTCCAACCCCTGCTGCTGGAGCGGGGTGAGCCCACAGCACCTGGACATCCCACGTGGCCCTCAAACCCATGACACGGGGCTTCAGAGTCCTGTGCTCTACCAGCTGAGCGGCGGGAGCTGGGTTCTGTGTCCTCCTTGACCTGAGGGGCCCAGAACTGGCCACTAGATTCCAGATGTGGTCTCACCAGGGCAGAGCAGAGGGGGAGGAGAACCGATCGGCCTGTGATTAGATGAAAGACTCCATCGACTGCGTAAATTCTCCTTGAGCATCGTTTCCAGCCACTCAAACTGCAGCCCAGCCACAGGCAAAGAGCCGCCTGCGGCTAACTCGCCACCCTCTTGACTCCTACAGAAACCAGAGGTGGCTCTTAACAACAACAGGAGAAGAGGAGTCTACAGCAGGCTGGAGAGGATACAGCAGATACAGCCCAACTCAGTTCACAAGCCCTGGGAATTCCTGAAGGAAGGCTCAACAAACTCCTGTTTGACCCCGTCAGGCATCCTTCTGCTTCAGAAAACTTACCCATGACGATGACGAACGCGAACGTGGCCAGCGTCAGCGAGGAGCCGCTGCTGACCATCTTGATGAGCAGCTGGAACAAGGGATAGAGCAGCAACACGGCCCAGAAAAGCCAGTTCAGGAGCGTCCATGGTCTGCGCGGCGGCACGATGGCGACTGCCGGGTAGGTGCCTGTCCTGTAGTACTGCTCCTGGAAGGCATCCTGAGCAGAGCAAAGGAGGGCAACGGTTACATCCCTGCCCACCGGCACAGCTAGCCGTTCGTGGCTCGGACGTGCCTCTGCCTGCAGGCTGGGACCGCAGGGATGGGCAAAGGGCAAGTGGAGGCTGGCAGGGAGGTGCTGCAGCAGGGCTCGGGCAGGCTGGAGCGATGGGCTGAGGCCAATGGGATGAGGTTTGACAGAGCCCAGTGCCGGGTCATGCTCTGTGGTCACTACAACCCCCAGCAGCTCCAGGCTGGGGGAAGAGGGGCTGGAGAGCTGCCTGGTGGAAAAGGACCTGGGGGTGTTGGCTGACAGCCGGCTGAGCAGGAGCCAGCAGAGTGTCCAGGTGGCCAAGAAGGCCAAGGGCATCCTGGCCTGGATCAGGAACAGGGTGACCAGTAGGAGTAGGGAGGTGATGGTGCCCCTGTGCTCTGTGCTCGCGAGGCAGCTGAGTTCTGGGTGTCTCCTAAGTGCTGCCTAGACAGAACCAACCTTTTCTTGATACAGTTTGTGGAGCCAGTTAGAACACTCCTGCTCATCCTCTGGGACATCCTCTAGTGGAATCCGCCTGCCAGGGGAGAGCAAGAGAAGCTGACGGTTATGAAATGCTGCCAAGAGCAGCTCTGCAGACAAAACTCAGTGCCTGTCGGGTCAGAACACACTCCACACAGGGCCACAGGCACTGAAAGGGACCGCGAAAGACCATCCAGTCCAACCCCTGACACAGCAGCATCACCCAGACCAAGTCACACAGGAACATGTCACAGAACCACTGAATCGCAGGGATTGGAAGGGACCTCAAGAGATCATCCAGTCCAATCCCCCTGCCACAGCAGGACCACCCAGAGCAAGTCACACAGGAACACATCCAGGTGGGTTTGAAATGTCTCCAGAGAAGGAGACTCCACAACCCCCCTTGTCTAGGTGATCCTGCTGTGGCAGGGGGATTGGACTGGATGATCTTCCGAGGTCCCTTCCGATCCCGACTGATCCTCCGAGTGCCAGGACTGATGAAGACAGGGATTACTTGCCTTACATACAAATCTGCGTGGTACTTCTTCCCGTTCAGAACTCCCAGCAAGGTTGGATTCTCATTGTTCCGAAAATTGAGGGTCGAATCGTAGACTGCGGAAACTACGGGACAAGAAGCTCTGTTATTACTGTGGGCGACAGCACGGAAAGAAGTCGTCGTCTCCCTCTCCCAGCCGAGGGACACACGTAAACATGAGGCCACCAGCACGAGCGCCGCAGCTTGAGCTGTCGCCAAGGTAAAGACGACAACGGGACATTCCACGGGCAGGCTGTGAGAGGCCAGATCACCCGTGACCTCTGCAGAAGCTGCAGCAGGGAAATGGCAGACTCTGCTCTCCACCCTCGTCTCCTTCCCCATCAGCTGCGGACGCTGGGTTTCGTTAGCTGGGGGCAGTTAATGGATCTAGGGCTTCCTGCGAGTCAAAAGGCTGAAGAACTACCAGCTTGGGGTGAACTGTGCGAGCTGAGTGAACGACACAACCGATGACCGACACGACTTCCCCCGCATCACCAGGCAGATGAACAACACCCACAGCGGCTGAGAGTGGGTGACGTGTGTGAGACACAGCCGGCAGCAAGGGGATGGATCACTGGGGTCTGAAACAGCTTCTTGGAGTCATAAAATCATTAGGGACTAGAAGGGACCTCCAAAGATCATCCAGTCCGCCCCCCCTGACACCAGGGTCACCTAGACCAAGTCCCACAGGAACACATGCAGGGTGGTCTTAAACATCTGCAGAGAAGGAGATTCCACAACTCCCCTGGGCAGCCCCTTCCAGGGCTCTGTCACTCTCACTGGGAAGAAGTTCCTTCTCAATAGTGAAAAGAACAAGACCAGCACCAAACTAACCAGTCCCACTGGGCACCAGAGGTTACAGAGGTTTGACTCTTCCGTGTTTCGGTGCCTAAAGCCTACGTCCTCTCACCCTCAGCACAGAAGCTGCCCCTATTTAAAGGGAGGGTTACACGGTGCCCGTAAGGGAGCTGCTGGATGCTGCACTCTTCACGTGTCAGGAAGGATCCAGCCTGTGTGATCCTCTTTGGGGGTGGAAAGCTGTGGATGCCTGACAAGCTGCACCAGTGATCTCATCTACCTGACTTGCAGGAGGATCTGTAGGAGAAACATGACAGCCACGAAGAGCAAAGCTCTCCCCGCAGCAGCCACCCCAGATACGCCACGCGAAAACAAGTCTTCCAAGACAAAAGCAGTTTTGACATCAGCTTCACCCACACGAGAACACTTCCTTCTGAACCTCTAAACACGCTGTCGTTCGCACGTGTCGGCCTCCTACCGACACACAAGTCACCCAACCAAACCCCGGAGGTGCTGCAGCGCTGCTGCTGCTCGACAGGGTCTTCCTGTTGCCCGTGAGGTGCTCAGCAGAGGGCTGAGGGGCTCTGTTTGGCCAAATCACTCCAGAGGCAAGTGCGCTGCTGTAGCGCTGGCAAATCCAAGCGACCAGGAACAGGCAGGGGGTGAGGAGTCCAGAGCAACGTGAACAAAGAGACACTTAGGTTCTGCTCTGCAGAAGTAACTTCTTCATTAACGTAGCCCAGGGGCAGCGTCGAGAGCTACTCCCCTTCCCCAGTCCCGCAAACAAAGTCTGGTGAGAGCATGTGCACAGACACTTAAAGCCACAAGACAGCGTCTAAGACGCTGCCTCGGACTCTCCACTGATTCTCAGCAACGTGCTGCTTCGTTTAGAAGCGCAGTGAGCAGAGCCTGGCACCATCCTCCTGACACCCACCTTCACATACTGATCATGGGGTCACCTCTCAGCCTCCTTTTTTCCAAGCTCAAGAGACCCAGCTCCCTCAGCTTTTCCTTAGAAGGGAGATGTTTTACTCCATCATCATCTCCGCCCCGATGTTCTACTCCATCACCATCTTTGCCCCAATGTTCTACTCCATCACCATCTTTGCCCCAATAGTCTACTCCATCATCTCCACCCCAATGTTCTACTCCATCACCATCTTTGCCCCAATGTTCTACTCCATCACCATCTTTGCCCCAATGTTCTACTCCCTTCATCATCTCCGCCCCGATGTTCTACTCCATCACCATCTTTGCCCCAATGTTCTACTCCATCACCATCTTTGCCCCAATAGTCTACTCCATCATCTCCACCCCAATGTTCTACTCCATCACCATCTTTGCCCCAATGTTCTACTCCATCACCATCTTTGCCCCAATGTTCTACTCCATCACCATCTTTGCCCCGATGCAGACTCAGAGACATAAAACACAATGGAAAACTAACAAAACCAAGCAAGCTGCCCCAGGACTTTCTGAGTAAATGCCCGTCTTCCCTTTTCACAGGGTCCCAGGGCTGCTCTGCCAGGACACAGCTAGAGGGGAGCGCGGCCACGCGACAGCGGCCTGACGACAGAAGGCCCGCTCCTTGCGACTGTCCTTACCTACATTTCTCAAACACTGCACGGTGACAGCAAATCCCTTCGTTCGCGGCAGCAGGTGGTACTTGAGCTTGGGCAGGCCTTTGGCTTCGGCCACCCGCATGCTGATCTGGTGCTTCTGCTCCGTGAACCTCGTGCCCTCGCAGTGGATCAGGAACTGCAGCCAGGAGAGAACAGCAGTTAGATGACAGCTCCGGTTTCCCACATCTGTCCAACCAGAGGTGTCTCTGGCTCCCAGCTGTTGGAGAGCAGTGTAGGAGAAAGGGACCTGGGGCTCTGTCCTCACTCCTTTTGTTACCCACCACTCACCCAGAAGTTTTCAGGGTAGTCCCGGAGATTCAGCAACTTCTGCATGACCGTCTTCCGATCCTCCTCCCACTTGCGCTTGCAGAAGACGATCTCCAGGAAGTACCACATCCAGCCAATGATGGGCATGTAGGAGAGCTCCTTCTTTGCAAGCACCTTGGAACTCTGCAAGACACAGTCACAACAGTTACCCCACTTCAAACTCTGTATGACACAGGCCCAGCTAGGAATTGATATAGTGATTCATATTCTAACGCTAGGGCAAGGGGCAACGGGTGTCAGCTGGAACAGAGGAGGTTCCACATCAGCCTGAGAAGGACCTTCTTCACCATGAGGGTGCCAGAGCCCTGGAACAGGCTGTCCAGGGGGTTGTGGAGTCTCCTTCTCTGGAGATGTTTCAAACCCACCTGGACATGTTCCTGTGTGACTGGATCTAGGGGATCCTGCTGTGGCAGGGGTATGGGACTGGGTGATCCTTTGTTGTCCCTCCCCATCCCTAATGTTCAGTGATTCTGTGATGTGATACTGCAGTGGTTTATCCAGACCCTCCACAAGAACTCATAGAATCATTAGGGACTGGAAGGGACCTTGAAAGATCATCCAGTCCCATCCCCCCTACCAGCAATGGGACTTATTTACTGGTTTTGTAACCAAATGAACAGCAGTGACAAGGAGAAGTGACTCGACCTAATTCTTTACCTTGAAGCTCATTTCTCTCATCTCCTCTCTTTTCTTGGGAAGCAAAATACCTTAAATAATTAAACTACATCTAAAAGCTCGTAGGACTGGAAGGCAAGTGCTCATCACATGGGTGATCCTGCTGTGGTGGGGGGATTGGACTGGATGACCTTTCGAGGTCCCTTTCACGGTGTTCTGCTGGAGAAGCTGGCAGCTCACAGCTCAGACAGGTGGACTCTTTGCTGGGCTAAAAACTGGCTGGCTGGTGGGTGTCAGGAGGATGGAGCCAAGCTCTGCTCAGTGGCATCTAGTGATGGGACGAGGGGCAGTGGGTGTGAGCTGGAACAGAGGAGTTCCCAGTGAGGGTGACAGAGCACTGGAACAGGGAGTTGTGGTGAATGGGGTTAAATCCAGTTGGCGACTGGTCACAAGTGGTGTCCCTCAGGGCTCAGGTCTGGGACCAGCTTTGTTTGACATCTTTATCAATGACCTGGGCAAGGGGGTCGAATGCCCTCTCAGTAAGTTTGCAAACAACACAAACTTAAACAGGAGTGTTGACCTGCTGGAGGGCAGGAGGTGCTGCAGAGGGGTCTGGATGGGCCGAGGCCAGTGGGATGAGGTTTGACAGAGCCCAGTGCCAGGCGATGCACTGCAGTCACAACAAAGTGTATGATTAACAGGCAAAGAACCTCAGAGCAGCTGGTCTTCCCACAGCACCACGAAGCCCAACGGTTATGCAGCGAGCTCGGGGAGAAACAATGGTAACGACCTCCAGAGGGTCAAACACGGAATCTCCCTCAACCAGCTCTACCTGCACAGCTTCCCAGATCTCTCTGAAAGCCCAGTACCAGTGAGAGTCCAGTGCTCCGCATCCTAGACTGAGTTACAGGATCACAGAATCATGNCTGCTAACCACCCCCCTTCTGATCCACCCCGGGATGCTGTTGGCCCTCTTGGCCACAAGAGCACATTGCTGGCTCATGGTCATCCTGCTGGCCACCAGGACCCCCAGGTCCCTTTCTCCCACACTGCTCTCCAACAGCTCAGTCCCCAACCTATACCTGGGGTTGTTCTTGCTCAGATGCAAGACTCTGCACTTACCCTTGTTACACTTCATTACCCTTCTCTCTGCCCAGCTCTCCAGCCTGTCCAGATCTCACTGAATGGCAGCGCAGTTTGCAGGGGTGTCGGCGACACCACCCAGCTTTGTGCCATCAGCAGACTTGCTGACAGGTCACCCTAATCCCTCATCCAAGTCATCCATGACTAGACTGAACAGGACTGGTCCCAGCACTGACCCCTTTAGGTTCACCCGTCTAAGCCTGGAGAGCAGTTGAGTCAAACTCAACCCATTCACATTGAAAATAACAAGAGTTTGGGCTGGTTTTTTTTGCCCCGCATCCAAGAAGAGGAAGTTTGTATTAAATGCTAAACAACACTCACCCCCAAGACCCCAAATCTCTCGCAGAAGTTCCAGCCACAGAGAAAGTCGATTTCAAAGTTGTGGTTCAGGATGACGATGGCATTCTCCTTGCCGTACTTGTGGTAACTCTCGGGGTCCGTGTAGAGGGTGCAGTCGGTGCCTGACCACCATTCCAGCAACATCACCATCTCTGGAACAAAGAGCAGGGAGCAGGTGAATGCAGAGAGCTCAGGCAAAGCCAGAGACACGTCAGGAAGCAGAGGGAGGGCTGCAATGAAGCTGAAATGCTGAACATAAACCACGAGTCACACATCGTGGCACGGCGACGGGGCAGAACTGAGGAGGAAATCAAGGGGGTTCTATGCAAAGAGGGAGCAGCAGTTTTCCACAGAGTCACAGAAGGGGGCTATTCTAGTGTCTGAATGCAAACCCCAAAGTTCACAGGGCACGGGATCTGCCCGAGGTCAGTTCAGATCAGCTGTCCTCAAAGCATCCCCTCCCGCTGCCGTGCACACACCCAGACTGAAGGGGACAGACAGGGCTGGGGAAAAGGAACCTGATGCTGTGGCAAGACTGTTCAGCAACAGTCGAGAGACCAGCGTGTTTTACTGGTTTAGTTGGAAATCCAGAACACAGCACCATACAGGCTGCTGGGGAAACAAACCCTGCACCAGTCAGACCAGTACAACTATGAAGAATTCACAGAATCACAGGACATAGGGATTGGAAGGACCCTGAGAGATCATCTAGTCCAATCCCCCTGCCAGAGCAGAATCAGTTCACTCTCTGTGATTGAATTGTCTTTGGATGGTCACCAGAGCAAGGTGGAGCAGAGGAGGTTCCATGTAAGTGTGAGAAGGACCTTTGTCACAGTGAGGGTGACAGAGCCCTGGAACAGGCTGCCCAGGGGGGTTGTGGAGTCTCCTTCTCTGGAGATGTTTAAGAAAGACCCACCTGGATGTGTTCCTGTGTGACTTGGTCTAGGTGATGCTGCTGTGGCAGGGGGAGTGGACCAGATGATCTTTGGAGGTCCCTTCCGATCCCTAATGATTCCATGACTACAGCTAATGGCTGAGTCACTCAGTCACTCCTAACCAGGGTGTGAAAAAGTCCTTCAGACAAGCAAGAGTGTCCCACTCTTATGCTCTGGCATCACCAAGGAGGAAAGCTGCTGTCACGGGCTGAGTATGGAAGGAAAGGCAACGCACAGTGAACTTCACTCCGGGGAGACCCCGCCGACCTCCCAGAATACGAAATCAGACGTGAAAGGAGAGCTCATAAAAAATTCGCTTCAGACGGAGCGTGGCGCTGCGAAAGATAAACTGGAGAGGAGCAGGGACGCCCTAGTCATGAGTGAGTGGATAGGGGTAGCGACAGACAGAGTGATGGAGGCCCAGCACAACATGGGAATGAAAACAAGAGGAGAAGAAGAGCCGTCCTATCACTAGATGATGCTGAGCAGAGCCTGGCTCCATCCTCCTGACACCCACCCTTCACATATTTATAGACATCAATGAGGTCACCCCTCAGTCTCCTCTTCTCCAAGCTAAACAGACCCAGCTCCCTCAGCCTCTCCTAAGGGAGGTGCTCTACTTCCCTCATCATCCTCCTTGCCCTACGCTGGACTCCCTCCAGCAGCTCCACATCCCTGTTGAACTCAGGACCCTAGAACTGGACACTCCAGATGTGGTCTCACTAGTGCAGAGTAGAGGGGGAGAAGAACCTCTCTTGATCTACTAACAACCCCCTTCTGAATCATGGAGCATTAGGGGTTGGAAGGGACCCCAAAAGATCATCCAGTCCAATCCCCCCTGCCAGAGCAGGATCACCTGGACCAAGTCACACAGACACACTGCTGAGAACAAAATCATTGCTCCCTTTTCACCAGCATTCCATGAACTCCCTTCCTCTGCCTCCAATCTTAGGGTATCCTACCACACGAGGGATGGAGACGGAGAGAAAAAGGAAGTGCTGGCACGTAGACCTTAGCTCCTTAATCACCCAGACTGACTTTCACAGGGTGTTGCTTCAAAGGGACACAAGGTCAGGACCTACAACCGAAACAAAGGGCTGTCATGAATTAAAGATAAAGCACTGGAGATCAGGCACGCTGTCAGGTGCACACTCGGCTGGGCGTTGTGGACCGGGGACCACGCGCGTAAACCTACACATCCCCGCTCCTTTTAACGCGGCGCGTAGCAGCCACCAGGAGCGGTGCTCTCTGGCAAGGTGGCTGCCCAGGGCAGTGGTGGGGTCACCATCCCTGGAGGTGTTTAAAGGAGCTGGAGCCCTCAGTGGTCTAGCTGAATGGGAAGGACACACAAAGGACCCACGGACATCACACCAAGGGTCAGTGTGGCCCAACTGTGTTGGCATGACAGTTTCCTCAAAGCTTAAGTGCAGCATGGAAGTTGTAATGAAGCTGTGAAGGGCCTGTACAGCCTGAAGAATCACTTCCTTAGCACACTCCATTTCCACCATCATTCCCACGTTGTGGTTTGAGCAAAAACAAGGTGGCTCTCCAAAGGTTCTAATCAGCTTCATCTCTTTGCACAAACATCAAACCCGGCCTCCAGTCTGCTTTCCCTCAGCTGTCAACTGTGTAGTGTCTGTACTAGAAGCTTCACGTGGATGTGGTGTGTGGAACCAACACAACAGAGGCGCTTTCTAGAAAGCTGAAGCATCAATCCCCACCTTGCTTCTGCAGCAGTCAGCGAGCAGACGTCAGGGTGCCTCCCTCCACATGAAGACTGGCCTTCCCCTCAGAGAGATTTACAAACGGCAGCCTACGCAGCGTAACTCTAGCCAGAGGTGTAACAGCAGCCCTCTCCTAACACAAGGAAAGGCATTAGTGCTGCTATAACTTATTTATGCAGGCAGATTAGAGTCAACGGCTTTTAGAGCTCTTACGCGCCCGGCCACACAACTGTGCCACTGCTGGACGGCCTTTTGTGTGCGTGGAGCTCGCCTCAAGGCAACCTGTTGCCCCTCTGTGTTTGCCCAGCTTCCCAAGCTGGTGCAGTAAAGCCACGCGTGCCCTTTGAGGGAGTCTGTGGTCCTCAGGGAAGTGGGAGGAAGAAGGCATTCTCATCCCCCCCAACACGAAGATGATGGAGCGGAGCATCTCCCTGATGAGGAGAGGCTGGGGGAGCTGCGTCTCTTCAGCTTGGAATAAAGGAGGCCACGGGGTGACCCCACTAATGTTGATAAATATGGAAAGGGTGCGTGTCATGGAATCAGAGAATCCTTAGGGATTGGAAGGGACCTCCAAGGATCATCCAGTCCAATCCCCCTGCTGCAGCAGGATCACCCAGACCAAGTCACACAGGAACACATCCAGGTGGGTTTTAAACGTCTCCAGAGAAGGAGACTCCACAACCCCCCTGGGCAGCACCTTCCAGGGCTCTGTCACCCTCACTGGGAAGAAGGTCCTTCTCATATTGATGTGGAACCTCCTCTGTTCCAGCTCACACCCACTGCCCCTTGTCCTATCACTAGATAATACTGAGAAGAGCCTGGCTCCATCCTCCTGACACCCCCCCTTTCACATATCTATAGACATTAATGAGGTCACCCCTCAGTCTCCTCCAAGCTCAAGAGACCCAGCTCCCTCAGCCTCTCCTCTCAGGAGGATGGAGCCAGGCTCTGCTCAGTGGCATCTAGTGATAGGACAAGGGGCAGTGGGTGTCAGCTGGAACAGAGGAGGTTCCACATCAATGTGAGCAGAACTTCTTCCCAGTGAGGGGGACAGAGCAGTGGAAGGGCTGCCCAGGGGGGTTGTGGAGTCTCCTTCACTGGAGACGTTTCAAACCCTCCTGGACATGTTTCTGTGAGCTCAATCTAGGGGATCCTGCTGTGGTGGGAGGATTGGACTGGATGATCTTTGGAGGTCCCTTCCAATCCCCAATGTTCTATGATTCTGTAATACAGGCACGAGCAACATCCACGAGAAGTCTGATGGATTCCATTCCTGGCACACGTCTTGCTTCTCAAATCTCTTTGGAAACCAGTCACTGAGGACAAAACATCTCTAAATTATTTAAAAGTGAAAAATAAGCGTGGTTGCTCGCCCAGCCTTTGTTCTGATGCCACCACCCAAGCATGCTTACTCTTAAGATCGTAATTGCTGTCACCTTGATGAGGTTTGCAGAGCTCAGTCTCCTCATTAGAGGTGCACTCTGTCGAGTTCAGCATTAGTGAGGGTTTATCAGGCTGTCATCTCACAAAGGGGGATTAACAGGCAGCTGAACCAACTAGTCGACACTCCCCTGGAGCCAGAAAATACTTTCTCAAAGTTAGAAGCACAAAGCGTTTGGGTTTTTGCTTGGTCTGGGGTTTGTTTTGTTTCTTTAGACTGAAACACACCCAGGAATGTGTAACCCTTCCTAGCACCTTCGTTCATTTCAAGGTCAGCGCAGAGGAAAGTCTGTTTTTTTCAGTCTGAACGTGCCCTCTCTGCAGTTGGGGTTGAATCACAGAATCATTCATTCTGGTTGGAGAAGACCCCTGGGATCAGCAAGTCCAACCATCAACCCTACTCTACAAGGTCACCCCTAAACCAGATCCCTCAACACCACATCTAAGTGACTTTTAAACACATCCAGGGATGGGGACTCCACCAGCACCCTGGGCAGCCCAGTCCAGTGCCTGACCACTCTATCCAGGAAGAATTTCTTCCTCAGTCTAACCCTCCCTTGTTGAAGCTTGAAGCCCTTCCCTCTGCTTCTGTCACTAGTGACCTGTGAGAAGAGCCCAGCACCAACAACTCTACAACGTCCCTTCAGAGAGCTGTAGAGAGCGATGAGGTCTCCGCTCAGACTCCTCTTCCTCAAACTAACCAGCCCCAACTCTCTCCATCAGATCGATTCTCCAGGCCCTCTCCCAGCTTCGTTGCCCTTCCCTACTCTTGCTCCAGCGCCTCGATATCTCCCTTGTACTGAGGTGCCCAAAACTGGAGCCAGTACTCAAGGTGCAGCCTCCCCAGTGCTGAGTCCAGGGGGACTATCTCCTCCCTACGGCGTACAGAGGAAGGAGGACTAGAACCATCACCTTGCAGATATTTGTCCAGTGGGATAACGGGATCAAACAGGAAGTGTGTATTCATAGCAAAACACGAAAAGTGCCTTGGGAGACATAAAGCAACCCAAACTGCAAGCTGGTGGCTGGCTAACACACCCTTTGGGGAGCAGGAGGCTCGAGCTGAGTGAGGCTTCCAACGCGCAATTAAAGAACATTTCCCCAGCTAAAATTGCATAAAAAGCCACGGCAGAACACTTGGCAATTCACCAGAACCAATATTTCTAGTTTGCAGCACTGTCCTTGGAAAGTTCTCCCCAGCGCTAACGTTGCGGGTCAGCAGAGAAGCCAAACTCAGCCTGCCTGAGCAGCTCCACACCAGTTACTACAGGTGACCCAGCGCGCGCCACTAAACCTGCTCCCTTCCGTTAAAAGCTCTGGTCAGAAGTCACCACCACGGCACGTCCTTCAGCACCACATCTACACATCTTTTGAACACCTCCAGAGATGGCAGCTCCACCACTTCCCTGAGCAGCCTGTCCCAGTACTTGACAACCCTCTCAGTGCAGGAAACAGTGCTTGAACTTGAGGCACGTGGTAGATTTCTCCCTCCATCAGAGTCTTATGGTTACTAACAAAGCTTCCCCTTTTCAGCTTCCTAGTAGCAGAAGACACGACCTGAAGGAAACTACCACATTTCTGCACCACAGTTGCTGAACACTGTGTTGGAACTCTTTTCTCTAGAATGAAGCCATCCATAACTCACTCGGCACTGACAGCGATGGCGTCGCGCTTGGATCTTTCCAAGGAAGACTCTTCACAAGTCTTACTGCTAGAAAGAACTTTGGAGCTGCAGAAACGCCCAGGGAAGCCTCTCTGGAACAGAGATGCGTTGAACGGCGCGCTCCCACCTCCTCAACACAGATGCATTAGTGGATTTTATCAACAGCTTCTGCAGAGGATGCTCTCTGCTGTAAATTGAGAGCAATGATGTCCAAGTCAAGAGCTGCGTTGCAGTGCTGAAACTGCACTCACAGCCCTTTAAAACAAACACACCAGCAGACAACAGCAAGAAGACCACATGTGCTCTGATAATCTGCTGCTGACTGGTGGAAATTCTCCTCTCTTAGTAGAAGGTCTGTAGCAGTGAGTGGCCATGGTCTCTCATCGACTCTACTGGAATCCACTCTTTAGTCAAGTGTCTGTGAATGGTCACATCTCCCAGCAGCTGCAAAGGTCTGGTCCTCCCATGAGTAATATTCCAAGTGTATGCTCCCACCAACCCCACAAAACAAAGCTACTTGCATCCCCCACTTCCTTCAAAGCTCTCTAAGCTACGTGCACACACTGGATACACACAGGTGCAGCCTGAGGTTGGCAATAGCTAGTCAAGGAAATGACAGTTTGCAACTGGTTTAAGGAAGAAGCACGAGGAATCAAAGCTGCTTCCTTTTTTAACTGTTACTTCCCAGTCCTGAGCAGTATTTGCATGCTTGAAGCTAGACCAGAAGCAAAGCCATGTGTGAGAAGAAGCCTGAAAACACCAAGTCTCTAGCTAACACACCTCAGCAAGCTCAGCTGTTAGTTGGCCACTAGTTCTCACGTGGCTCGGTGGAACACGAGAGGTAGCCAAACAAGAAGCAGTCTTTCCTCAACAGCCCGAGTCAAGCAAGCACCCCAACACGCAAGAGCAAAACTACTCAGCAGAACAGTCCACTGCAGCAAATCACCAGCTCATCACACCAACGCACGTGCTGTACGGAGAAGGAAGGACCTTTACGTAGGTTATGGAGAATTCCATTCCAGAACTTCTCCAAGCATTCCCTCAAGGCAAAACATGAAAACTCTTCAGCAAACCCCAAAAAAAGGAGAAATCTTACGGCTTGAAATGCAGTAAGCCAGCCTGCAGTTGATCCTCCTGAAGAGCTGCTTGTTGACTGGCCACAGGATCAGCGTGAAGACTTGAAGGCAGTTAATGATCAGTCCTGACACTATAAATATGTAGCAGATCAGAAGGTGGCAAATGAATTGAGACTTCAGAAAGCCAACGATGTCCATGATTTGCTGAGAAATCAAGAGGGTATCTTCAGGCCCAAAATACAGATGATGACCTGCAAAACCAAAGAGTATCAGCCGTTAGCGAGCGCATTTGTTTCTCTAATCAGTTAACACACTTCCTGCTTTATTAGACTTAAATCCCTGATGAGGAGAGGCTGAGGGAGCTGGGTCTCTTGAGCTTGGAGAAGAGGACACTGAGGGGTAACCCCATTAGTGTTTGTAAATATGGAAAGGGTGGGTGTCATCAGGATGAAGCCAGGCTCAGCTCAGTGGCATCTAGTGATAGGACATGGGGCAGTGGGTGGAAGCTGAACATAGAAGGTTCCACAAAAATATGACAAGGAACTTCTTGCTGGTGAAGATGACAGAGCACTGGAAGGGGCTGTGGAGTCTCCTTCTCTGGAGACGTTCCAAGCCTGCCTGGACACAGAATCACAGAACATTAGGGATTGGAAGGGACCTCAAAAGATCATCCAGTCCAATCTCCCCACTACAGCAGGATCACGTAGACCAAGTCACGCAGGAGCACATCCAGGCGGGTCTTCTTGATCTAGGGGATCCTGCTGTGGAGGAGGATTGGAGTGGATGATCTTTCGAGGTCCCTTCCAATCCCTAATGTTCTGTGATATGATTCTGTTCCAGGGAGCACACCACTCATCTTTTATTATAAAATATGAGCAAAATAATATATTTTTATATGACTTGTCTGTACTTCATAGGACAAACACTGTGGGCCCTGCTATCTTCAAGAACAGCTCCGTAGCCAACGCAAGCTCTAGAGCTCTGTGTTACAAGTTGTCCCCTCTTCTTCTGGCTACAGTCCCCAACTAAGATGCAGCAGCAGCCCCTTAATTCTGGGTTCACTGGTTTGTTCCCTTGTCACCCTAACTCTCAGCATCCCTCAGAAATCACTGATGAAATAAAACATCTTTATTTCTATCTCTCCCAGTTTATCTGAGACCCCATTATATGAGGCACTGGGTCGAGATCTTCATCCTGAAACACGTCCCTGTCGTTGCCGACTGTGCTCAGCACAGCGAGGAGCACCCGCACGAGCTGCTGCGAAGTGGCACCGAGTCGCTTAGCCAGGTCTTCAGCTGCAAGGAGGACTCAGGATAAAAAGGAAGAGAAGGAATTTGCAGCGCTGTATAATTTATATGGAGAATTTATGGCAGTCTGGAGCCTATTATTAGCAGACCAAACGAACCCTTTGTGTGTGGCAGCAGGCTCTGTTCCCTTTATCTTGCTGTACTATTCGGTGCCAAAGCAGAGACTATCTGCAGCTCAGAACGGCCTCTGCTCATTGCAGTAACCAGTGTCCCAGTACCTGCAAAGAGCTCTTCCAGTCTGACCAACCACCCCATTAAACTGAATGCTCCTGAAGAGGGCAGTTTGTTAGCCTGGGCTCTGACCACCTCTTTGTTTCTGTTGGAGGCTAAGTGCAACATGGTCTAGGAGGAGCCGCTACAAAGGTTTATGGTGCAGCCCTTCCGTTGCACGCTCTAAAGCCAGAGCCAAGCACCTGAAACAAAAGCCAACTCAAGTTATGAGCAGGTTTACAGTGAGAGGTTCAACTTCCCTGAGTCAGGCTTTACAGCACCACGTGGCAGGATCAGATCAGCCAGAGGGGAAGGAACCAGTTAGCTCAAAGTGGGTGGTTTTAAAAGACTCTGAAGTGCCCCAAACCCTGACCACTGGATGATATCCTATCATCCTTGGCTAAAGGAGATCTGAAGTTTTTTGTGGTAGCTGGCCTCTTTAATTCCATCCCAGAGAAGAATTCTAATCTACTGTAATTCCCAGAGACCAGCAAAGGATTGGATAAAAAAAGCCAACAAACCTTAAACAAGATTAAAGCACTTCTTTCCACCAGAGACCTGAAAATTCACCATTTGACATAAACAACTGAAAACCACTGCAGCAACCAGTCGATCAACAGCCTTTGTGACACAGACAACTCTGCCAGAACATTATTTCACCTCTTTGAATAAAGTTACAGTGACAAACCCCCCAATCTGTTAGGTTTATATAAAATATTTACTTTATGCTTGGTCTTGAAAAGCAAACACACCTGCCCTTTCCATATCTATCAACATCCATGGGGTCACCCCTCAGTCTCCTCTTCTCCCAGCTCCAGAGCCCCAGCTCCCGCAGCCTTTCCTCATCAGGGAGATGCTCCCCTCCCTTCATCGCCTCTGTGGCTCTGCGCTGGGCTCTCTCCAGCAGCTCTGTGTCCTTCTGGAGCTGAGGGACCCACAACTGGACACAAGATTCCAGGTATGGTCTCACCAGGGCTGAGTAGAGTAGGAGGAGAACCTCTCTCAATCTACTAACCACCTGCCTTCTGATCCACTCCAGGATGCCAGTGGCCTTCTTGGCCACAAGGGCCCATTGCTGGCTCGTGGTCATCCTGCTGGCCACCAGGGCCCCCAGATCCCTTTCTCCTTCGCTGCTCTCCAACAGCTCAGTCCCCCACTGGTACCTGGGGTTGTTCTTGCCCAGATGCAAGACCCTACACTTGCCTTGTTCTAGTTCATTAGATTTTATCTTCAATATGATACCTTCTGAACTGTTTTCGTTACAAAAACTCCGAGATACTCAGTTTATTCCTGGTAGAAAAGTAGAAATTTGTATTTAAGAATCAATTCTGAGCTACTCAATGACATCTAGAAGGTTGCTTCTGAAGAGGTCCTAGGAACTCGGCTCTTTGTCTTGCTAAAGCTCCTCATGGGTAACATCAACCTAACACCAGTCTGAGTGATAAAAGAGGCAGGTCTTTAATTCTTAATCCACGGTGCCGGTTTAATAAACTACGCTGGGTGCCTTACAGACAATGACTGAAGATTGCAGCAATCTTTTGAAAACAAAAGGGATGATCAATGGGATTTCTCAGAAGCTATTAAGACTGGAGGGCTGCCAAGAAGCTCTCGCCTACCACACGACCCTTAAAATGAATCCGGAGCAAATGGCCAGCCCGGGCATCAAAACCGGATAGAAAGGTTCTGTCAACAGTGGGATCGCTTTGAATATAAAAGACTTAAACCTCAAGCATCTATTTGAGGTCCCTTCCAATCCCTAATGACTCTATGATTCCTGTGATTAAGAGATCACACGATCAGGCTTACACGTGACTCCAGCCTCAAACATCAAGAACCTGTTCCTGTGATTCAGAGATCACACGATCAGGTTTGTGAGTGACTCCAAGACTGTTCCTTTCACTTCTCTTCTCTGGAGATGTTTCAAACCCACCTGGCCATGTTCCTGTGTGACTGGATCTAGGGGATCCTGCTGTGGACTGGATGATCTTTCGAGGTCCCTTCCCATCCCTAATGATTCTGTGACAGCAAATTAAATCGTCATCCCCAAATTCGGTCCGTTTTGCCCACAATGGTAACTGCTGAGTGAGTTTTCTGTCTCTCAGCCCATGAGCATTTCATCTTATTTTAATTCTCCTGTCTGCTGAGGAAGGGGAGTGTGGGAGCAGTCTGATGTGCGCCAGGCAGCCAGCCAAGGTCAAACCACCACATCCCAGTAAACTCCCAAATCAGGGGACAAATCTGAGCAGATCTTAAAGCCTTCCTGCAAAGTTAAAGGAATTTAGAACGTTTTTAGGCCTTCCCTGAGTACTCACGTGCTCCTGACCAGCATATTCTGTAACATGCACCACTGCACAGGGGGTATCAGACACTCAGGCTGAAGAATAAGTCCCACCTACCAGCACGTTTTAGGATTCCCAACTTGCAGAACTGATATAAAACTGGTGGTAATTTATCTTTTATCAAGCAAGGAAATAATTAGCACAACAGAACATACAAGAAATTAAAGCCCCTCCGAAGTTTTTTAAACGCTTTCCCCTTCCCCTTTCAGATCTTCTCCCTACCATGATGAAATGTGGGGCAAGAGAGCCACAGAAACCCCACATGCCTGCGAAATGCAAGATCTCTATCTGCGTGCACATCCTCTGCTGGTCAGCCCTGACAGCCCCAGTGCCTGTCCCCTCACAACACACCAAGTGTTTACAGGGGGACAAGAGCAGCCTCAGAGGGGCATGCAGAGTCTGGGAAGAAGCAAGGTTGGGGAGCTGCTGCCCAAGTTCCAGCCGAGAAGCAGCTTGGTCTCACTCCTCCTTCCAGATGCATGAAATATTCAGGGAGGAGGCAGCTGAACATGGAAGCTGTAGGGATCTGAGCTTAAAGACAAGGTGATACAGAACTCAGGGCAGTGTCTAGGGACTTGCTGCTGCAGGAGGCATTTATCTGAAGAGAGCAAACCCACTGAAGTTGAGCACTTCCTCAAAATTGATGTTGGGGTGAAATACAGCTGTTATCTTGGGTGCAGAACATCAAGTTCTTAAAACCAGCAGTGCAAAGCAAGCTGCTCCTTCCCAGAACGCCGAGTGTTGCTCTTCAACTGTTACCCACCCAAGTGCTTTGAATTTTAAAGCACAACTCACTGCAATTTTCTTGGAGAGAAACAGAAGAGAGACTTGTATTAACCTAACGTTTCTATGGTTAAATTGTGCACAGAACACTCGAGGCAACTGTACATTTCACAGAATCAACAGGGATTGGAAGGGACCTCGAAAGATCATCCAGTCCAATCGCCCTGCCAGAACAGGACCACCTAGACCAAGTCGCACAGGAACACATCCAGGTGGGTTTTAAATGTCTCCAGAGAAGGAGAGTCTGTCTAGCTGAGCCACTAGTTCTCTGTCTAGCCGAGCGAGCCACTAGTTCTCTGTCTAGCTGAGCGAGCCACTAGTTCTCTGTCTAGCTGAGCGAGCCACTAGTTCTGAACACACAGCCTGTGAGCAGCCTCTCAGCAGTGAGACCCACTGAGACCATCACTCTTGTGCACAGGAAACGTACCACGTTAGGGACTACAGAGACAACAGGGACAGCAGAGCAGGACTGTTCCACTTGCATCGTGTTATTTACCCATCACTGAGGGCACACAGCACTGTGGTTGATGATTTCCACACCAGACATTTCAGGAACAGATCTAACACGGGAGTAGTTACTGAGTTCTCCAGTGGGTACCACAAACACATTTCTTTTAGAAGAGCCCAGAGAAACAGAGGGAGAAAGGAAGGCAGACAAAGCACTATTCAGGAGCTGGTATGAAACCTGGGTTGCCTTCCTATTTCTTCACTTGTGCTGGGAGTACAAACATTCCCTTGATAAGAGATAAGCTTTGGAAAGGAGGTCTACATTCATAGCATTGCAAAGGGTCCTCCACAAGCTCCAAGAACTGCCTGTACCCTCAACACACACAATGCTTTCCCCTCGAAACAGCTTTACACAAGCACCAAGGAAACGTGGATCACGTCTAAGTCAAAGCTTTACATAGTTAGTCCTCCCATTCTTAACCACAATGAGCTAGATGCAGAGTCAGACTACAACAGTATCCTCTCCTAACTCCTGCAGCAGTTTCCCACACCACTAACCCACCGTAACCAGCTGTACCCAGACAAGCTTCACATCCACTGGGTAGATGTCACAGCACAAGCAAGTCCATTTCTGGACACCACATCAAACCCTTGACAGACAGGACTGGGAAATTGTGGACTTCAAAAAAAGAGATCTGGAACATGGCAGAGATGGGGCACAAATCAGTGAGCTGAGAAAAACCACTGTGGGCTGGTAAAACATTTTCTACTGTCCCTCAAAACACAGTATAAAGACTTCTAATACAGTGTCTCTGTCTCTCTCTCCAAGCACCTGCATGGCCTGCTGGAGACAAGCACCTTCTCTCACCTGGCAGATCCCTGGCAGACACAGCAGGGATGTGGGATGGACTGCCTCTTCCACACTTCCAAATCGCAGGGATGTAAGGGCACAGCACCAAATCAACTGTGAGAGCACCCAAAAGCTTCTGGTACAGATCACAATACGCAGTGAGTGGTGATGGAAACGAGAAGTGCCATCCACCTGATTGCAACGCCACGTGAGCTGTTAGTGGGTTTTGATATTCCAGGGCAGTAGACTGCTTCCTTCAGCTCAGCCACCGGCGTATTTTGAGTTGATGTGAAAGAGCAGTCGTTAGTGTGCTCCTGGAAAACCAAGGAAAAGTGGAACAGAACAACAGTCACATGATGTTTTTTAACCTCCAAGTATTAATTTTAATGATACAACACTGGAGAGCATGAAGTGGCTGAATTTGCCCTTGGTGAAAAACCACATCTCCAAATTGGAAATGGCAGTTCATAGAAGAGCAGAATTATTGAGGCTGGAAAAGTCCTCTGAGCTCAGCCAGCCCAGCCCAGCACCTAACATCACCACAGCGGCCTGACCAGGCTGTCCTTCAACACCTCCAGTGACAGGGACTCCATCACTGCCCTGGGCAGTCCAGTCCAGGGTCTGATCACCCTTTCCTTGACGAGGGGCTTCCTAACATCCAACCTAACCTTCCTCTGGTGCAACTCCAGGCTCTGCCCTCTCGTCCTGTCACTAGTTGCCTGGGAGAAGAGCTTGACCCCCATTGGACTACAACTTCCCTTCAGGGAGTTGGAGAGAGGGAGAAGGTCCCCCCTGAGTCTCCTCATCTCCTGCAGGCTAAATACCCCCAGACTCTCCTCAGCAGACTTTCCCTTCAGTCCCTTCTCCAGCCTCTTTGCTCCTCTGCACCCACTGCAGCCTCTCAATCACTTTCTTGCAGTGAGGAGCCCAGAACTGCCCCCAGAACTTGAGGGGAGCCCTCCCCAGTGCCCAGTACAGAGGGAGAATGACATCCCTAGTCCTGCTGGCCACACTATTGCTGATCCAAGCCAGGATGCCACTGGCCTTTCCTGCCACCCGAGCTTCACACACGAGACGCAGCCTCGCCCACACAAGGATGCACGGGATATTATTATTTATTCATTAAGCATTTCCTAATGCTTCTTTCTGCAGAAAATACTTTAACTGCAGAGTGACTGTGGCAGGGAAGCTTCACGATTTATTCTTCAATGAAAAGCAGCTTCTGCCCTGAAGAGGTAACACCCAATACTTAGAAAACCAGCTCACGGCCGAGATGTGGTTGGAACAGCACCAAGAAAAGTCAAGGTGCCAGCAGTGGTGAAAGGCTCAGCTGCACCCACACAAAAACAATGACACATCCAGATGCCAGGCAAAAATAAGAACCACCACCGTGGCTTTACCCACACTGCAGCATTTCCACTTCACATCTGCCTCTAAGACATGGGTGCTCATGCCATGCTATAATCCCAGAATGCTCTCAACCTCCTCATTCTCCCAATCAGTCCCCTAACAGCCTGATTTAACGTGAGAACTTCAGAGAACAAAAGCCTTTACCGCAAGCGTTGGATTTATCGAGTCAAATAATAAAGGGAGGATTCGTTCTGGACCCGATTCAAATCCTGTTGAAGCCAAAAGGAACCTCTCGACAAGCTTCAGTGGTTCCTGTTTGGAAAACATTATCCCTCAAAAACAGACTCATGTGATATAACTCATCCATGGGCTTGGATTCATAGAATCATTAGGGATTGGAAGGGACCTCGAAAGATCATCTAGTCCAACCCCTCTGTTTTGGACACAGGTGCACAGCGAGAGGACAAGTCCCAAACTTGAAGAGAGGAGACTGAGGTTGGACATGAGGAACAAATTCTTTGCTGTGAGGGTGCAGAGATGCTGGAACAGGTTGCCCCAGGCAGCTGTGGCTGCCTCATCCCTGGCAGTGTTGAAGGGCAGGTTGGCTGGGGCCCTGAGTGACCTGCTCTAGTGAAGGTGTCCCTGTCTGAGCAGGGGGGGTGGAACTGGATGGTCTTTTAAGGTCCCTGGCCATTCTGTGATTCAAGTGCAGGTGTAGGCTGCTGCAGGCAGAAACGCTTCCAGACCAAAGCCGCAGCTGCAGTAACAGTATTTTCCAAAGTGCTGAAAAATACAAGAGGCAGGGTGTTGTGTGTGAAGACAGGGATAACGAGGAGAAAAACAGTTTAACTTCTGCACAGTGGTTGTCACTTGATTAAAAATCACGTGCCATTTCTATACAAAGGCTCCCTCCAAACATGCTCTAACAGGAGTTTTTAAGTCAGGTCTTCCTCCTTTTCCTGAGAGGTGAAAAAACTTGCATAATCTGACAAGCAAATCTGCACAGACAGTCCTTCTAATTCACCTGGATCCTGGTGGGAAAACGTGGCTGAAATTTAACTTTGTTGGCCAGATGAGAAGGCAATCTGGTGCACGTCAGCAGTTTTTCAGATGTGGATAAACAGTCACACACGCACATGAAAGCCGAGCGCCTGTCTGTGCCTGCAGCTCCTAACATTCTCTCGGCGACCTCTACCTCCGACTTCTTTCCTGCCTGGAACTGGTTAATTGTCTTTCCCTGTTCCTGTTATTTCTGCTACAGCAGAAACCTCAAGCAAGGTCAGCCCTTCTGCAAGCAGCAGAAAATGACTTCAGTGTTAAGCTCTTTGTGGCTGCACATAAGACAGGGAGAAAGGCTGAAGGTGAAAGCAGAGCAGAGAAGTAAAAAGGCTTTAAGTTCAGAATGGAGAGCAGATAACCCAGCATCTCCCAGCTGTGGGCTCACTGCAGTGAGTAGACTGCTCTGCCCAGTTCCTAGCACACGACTCACACAGATTTTCAGGAAGCCCATTACAGCCATCACCAGTTTCTCACATTATCAAGGAGCGGTCCTTCATCCTTGCCACAGCACAGTTACCCTCTTTCATTCATTTCCACCTCCTTTTTCCCTGACCTTACCCTGACTCTACCACAGCCTCAGTCTGAGGCACTGAAGGAGGACCAGGGAGAGCACAAAAATGAAGTGAGTCAGCAGTTTCTGAGCAGCAGAGGAGCATTAACCAGAGATGAGTGGGGGTCCTCACCACAGAGTCAGGTGTGAATGAACACCAGAGCAGTGGGAAATCTTCCCCACGTGCATCACCAGGGAAAGCAACCCCACAGACACAGAACTCAGGGGCAGGACCCAGTGCTGAAATGCCACAAAGCATTCAGGGTACTGCTCTCAGGCACATTCCTAGCTCCCCTGCAGAAAAGTCCAGTGTGTTCAGCACAGCTGAAATGACCACAGCTGAGGAGACAGTTGCCCTAACTCACAATGTTTTCCCTAAGAGGGAGGCCGGCAGCTGCAAAAGCTTTTGCTGACTGAAGCACACGCAGAGTGCGCTCCACCGCGCTCTTGCCCTCTTGTTTATCTGATCCTTTATCAGGATGTGCCAACAGCCGTGGCAGTGATGCAATTAGGGAAGTGGTCCTCCACATCACACAGTGGTCATTCGGCTTTCTGAACGTTAGGACTGAATTACTGATACAAGTTCTAACGGCCACAAGTGCCTGTTTGTGACTCGGGAATAGCATCTTGCTAAGCTCAGCACAGCTGTGACACCGTCTTCCTGCGTTGCAGAGATTTCAAAGGACATTATTTGCAGTCTTCACCTACCAGGAATAAAAGTCAGAGTATACAACAGAAAACAATAAACCACCTCCTCTTTTCACCAGGGCAGAGTACAGTCACAGGACTCCCATCCATCACCTGGACCCCTCTTCTCCTACAGACCTCTTTTGTTATGGCACAGAGTTATAAGATGTAAATGGTGTACAAAGCTCCAGCAAAGCACACCTCACTCCAGAGTGAGGACGAACACTGCTTCACTGCCTCTGGCCTTTTGCTGGACAGAGAAAGACTTACTGAAAAAACCAACCTTACCCCAAAACTGACACAAAACCACCATCCATTACTGTGCCCTGCATTCTCTGTTCTGTGACTCCGGACAAGCGCTGAGCTCTCTGTGCTATTTCCCCGCTCCTAAAATACTTCCAGCTTCTTGCTAAGCACTGACTAAAATCTGTTAGTCAAATGCTTGCCAGCAACACAACCAAACTTTTCCTAAGAGCAACATTCATCCATCAGCAGCTCACAATACTTTCTCTGTTCATTGCAGGCTTTCTGCTGAATTCTTCCACTTGAATCCTGGCCCCGTGTCTTCCATGAAGCAGTCTGGTGTTTAGATAAATGTTATTCAGGCATTGCTGTGCAGAATGTTAATAGGAGAGAACAGAGCTATTCATAATATTTGCACTAAATCAGTCAAAATCTAGTGTAACCTATCGCATTTGTTAAAAACACAGCATTAGGTCAGAGAACACTGCTGGTCAGTAAGTGACAGCAAACGTTTACAGCACAACAACCATTCTAGCAATCCATACACAGTCTTCACACAGAGCTAGTCTTGAACACTAGAAACAAACCTCTATGTCTACAGCTACTATTCACACAAGAAGTCAGAGACTGCAGATTTCAGCCCAAGTCCTTCTGCAATGGTTTCTCTACTTCCTTCCACCAGCTTTTTAATTCTTCTGCCACTCGCTCCTAGCGTGAAATGATTATCAGTACAAGCCGAGGCCAAAGCTGCAACTCCCTGGGCTGGATGCATCGCTGTTTCTAACGCAATGCTAGGGAGGGGGTGGATCTTTGAAAACTTTTCATTTTAGAGAGTTTCTTGTCATCCTCCCACCTCTTGTAAAAGCTTTTCAGTTCTCATGGAGCAGCAGGGTCGCTCTCTCCCACAGGAGCACCTGCATCAGGTACTGAGCTTGCTGGGCATGGTGTGCACATACACAACCCTCAGACAAACAAAGAGCCGGAGCCTCCGTGTGTCCCCAGTTCAAGCCGGCTCTTCCCTCGGGTCTTTCCAGCCGTTCGAGCGAGCGCTCACTTGTTGAAATAAACGCTACGAACGATTAGTTCTTGGTTAAACACCACCCTCCCTCGGAGCTTTCCCTGCGCCGCATGAGCTCAGCCGGCAACACCTCCGCTCCGTGACCATCAGTTCGCGGCGACATGAGAGACAGCGGGAGCCGCCACGGCCCGGCAGCGCAGCCCCGGCGAGGCGCTGACCGAGCCCTGCACCCCCACGCCAGGTACCGACAACTGCCGCGACTCCCCGGCCGCCGCCGAGCAGCAGCAACGGGGCCACCGCAATCGCTCGTCTCCGCGGCAACGGCCGCCTCCCCGCCCCGCACCCAGCCCCGCCAAGGGAAAGTGGAAGGAGCCGCCGCCGCGCCCCGGGGAGGGGCGGCGGGGTGAGAGGAGACGGGTGGGGGGTCTTCCCGGCTCCGCCGTCTCCACGGAAACCCTCTCGCCACACAAAGGGGACCGCGAGCAGCAGGAAAATTCGCGGCGCGACGGGCGCCGCGGGAATCGATGAGGGAACTTCTGCCCCGCCGCGCCCCTCACGGGGCTGCCCAGGAGGGGCGGCTGCGGGGCCGCAGAAGGGCACCAGGGCGGGTGGAGCGGAGCGGCTCAGCACCTGCGGAGCCGCGCGGGGTGAGCGCACACACGTACCTGGCGCCGCCGGGCCTCGGCTGCGGCCGCGCTGGGCGCCGGAGCGGGCGGGCGNCCCGCCCGCCTCAGCGCCGCCGCCGCCATGTTACTTCCTCTCGCCCGACGGGGAGACCCCTACCCGCAGAGGCTCCTGCTGGGCGCGGGGCGCACCCCGTCCTCCGGAGCCGCCCCTGTGCTCCCCGAGGGCAGCGCCTGAGGGTCGGTGTCTGCTGGTCGGGCTGCAAGCCGTCCCTTAACGTGGCGAGAGGACGGAGGGGCTGGGCCGCGGAGGGGCGGCCTCAAGGCGTGAAGGGCACCTGAGTGTCTGTCTGAGGCGAAATTGGGAAAGAACAGCCGGCCTGGGTGCTGGGGAGGAAAAACAAGTGCAAGGGGCAGTCTGAACACCCAGTGCCCTGACACACAGTGCTGGGTGCAAACTGTTCCCTGTCTGGAGCAAAAAGCAGCTTCTGTGAACACACAGTGTCAAGAACCGAGTCTGTGAAGGACCCCGAGCTCTAGAAGGTGGAGGTGCCTGCGGTGACACCCCACTGGGACAGCTCTGCAGGGTGAGCAGTGGCACCAGGCTGAAGGGCTCCAGAGGGCGAGGTCTGCCAGGGAAGGCTACCATGAGCTGCTGGAGCAGAGCCCTGTTGTAGCCCTGGTCTGTAACGACCACTTAGCAGCACTGTTTGCCCCCAGTGAACACTTCTCAACAGGACTCAGAGCAAACACTGCGCTAGGGAAGCTGCACTGTGCACTAAGCAGGAGCAGAAGGATATAAAAGCAAGAGTTCCCTCACTAGTCACTGGAGGACTTTATCTAGGCAGCAAGATCAAAGGCACCTGACACAATGAAGTGTGAAATGTGACATTTGAGAAGGATGAGAAGCAACAACTCTCAGGGAGCAGCAAGGGCAAGGCTGACAAACCTGGAACTGAGAATGACCACAGTGCAGGCAGCATCTTCACCAGAGTGCCGGCCCACAATACCTGAACAGAGGGATCACAGCATGGTGCAGCATGCATTGACAGCCCTAGACAAGATGAAGACATTAATCAGGTGCAGTCTGACAGGGAATCTAGTCAGCAGCAGGAGGTAGAGACAGAGCTGGAGATAGGACTACAACATTGATCTGTCTGGGAAACAAGACAGGAGTCCCAACTGAAGACACATCCGTCTACCAGGTAGGGACTCGGGTAGCGTCTGAAGTTCCAGACCTGGGCTTAGATGGAGCCCTTGTCCATGAGCAGAGCACATGGATGGGGGTCCCATGTGAGGCTGGCCAGGGCCACCAGGATCCTGACAGATTCCTACTGGTGGGCGAGCGTGCTGCTCAGGAGATGACTTGGCAACCTTCCTCCCATTTGGTTATGAAGGAGCTGAATCCAGCTCACTGACAGTGGTCTGACTGCTGAACTGTGGTATGGAAAGAGATTGGCAAGGAGTTATTTTCCCAAACCATACTTCAAAAGACTGTCCCTGTGGCTGCATATTTAGAGAGAGACATTTCTAGGCAGAGGGAGAAGACAAAAGTCATTGAATGAAGCCCCAGAGAGTATCTGGATTGTAGCAGTTATGGCTCAAGTACCCCCTAGTAGCTACTTTAGGCAGCTTTGAGTGTTACACCGACAGATTTTTGGGATGTTATGCTAAAGCCTCTCACTCAGGGTTTCTGTGTTAACCTGAGAGCCAAGGGTCCAAAAGCCAGGCACCCTGATGCCAAGTACGGTAGTGCCTGAGCACCTTTTCCTTACCTGGCATTGAGACCAAACTCCCTGCAGCTGGTTATTTGCATGTTCCCCTTCTCCATGGAAGCCATAATAAATACCTGGCTTTTTGCTTTCATTCGCATTAAGCCATAGCTGAGTAGAACAAGATGTATAAATACTTTGCACCTGAGAAAACTCTTGTGGAGAAATAAATCCTGGTTGTGACCCAGTAAATCTGTCAGAAATCTAACCAAGAAAATGTGAACAGTAAATGCCTCTTATTTAATTTAGTGTTTAAAAGTTAGATGTATGAAGCTTATGAAGCTATTAGGTACCGTGGTGAAAAGGGAGCCTGTAAAGCACAGAGCGAAACAATTCTTCTGTATTAGGAGCAAGGTTTGCAAAGTGCTCGCTGTATTTTTTAAGGTGCTATGAATGAGGATAAAAAGGAATTGGATTCTCTTTCCTTAAACTTTAACCTACTCTATTCAGTGCTCTGGAGGGTAATATTTATACACCCAATTAAGAATAAAACCACCATATGGGTGGCACCAAGGGCAGATAAATTAAACTTCTTAAGGTCTCAGTTTTGCCATTTCCTTCTTCTGAGTGCTTGACATTGCAACTTCAGTGAAGATCTTTCCTTGTGGCTTGTGGACATGCAAATGCCTCATTTGCATTGGGCCAGACCCAGTTCTTGAGTCAAGAACTTACAGCAGGTGGTGATGATTCCTCCCAGGTCACTGTGTGCTAAATGTGTGACTTTCAATGAGTTTGACTTTCAAAGGGTTTCCTTGTAAGGTCGGAAAAAAAAAAAGCAAAACAATGAAAAAAAAAAAAAATCACAAAGAAATGAAAGCAATATACACCAAAACAACCCCAAACCAAGAAACCCCAGGCTCCTGCTGGGCAAAGCACAGGAATACAGGTATCTGTCATAGTGGAAGATCTGTATCAGGAAAAGTGTGACCAGCAGGAGGAGGGAAGTGATTATTCCCTTGTACTTGGCACTGATGAAGACACACCTTGAGTACTGGGTTCGGTTTTGGTTGCCCCGATACAAGAAAGATGTTGAGATGCTGGAGCAGGTCCAAAGAAAGGTGACAAGGTTGGTGAAGGGTCTGGAAACCTTGTGAGGTGCAGCTGAGGGAGCTGGGGCTGGTTAGTCTGAAGAAAAGGAGGCTAAGGAGAGACCTTATCACTACCTACAATTACTTGAAAGGAGGTTGTAGAAGTGGATGTCTTTTCTCACAAGTAAGAAGTGATAGGACAAGAGTACATGGACTCCTATTGTGCCTGGGGAAGTTTAGGTGGGACGTTAGGAAAAACTTAATGGAAAGGGTCATCAGGCCTGGGAACAGGCTGCCCAGGGAGTGGGTTATATTGTCATCCCTAAATCTGTTTAAAAGCCACGTAGATGTGGAGCTTAGGGACAGGGTTTAGCAGCAGGCTTGGTACAGATTGGTTAATGGTTCTATTCAATGATCTTAGAGGACTTTTCCAACCCAGGAAAGGCCAATGGCATCCTGGCTTGAATCAGCAATAGTGTGGCCAGCAGGACAAGGGCTGTAGTTATCCTCCTGCACTGGCCACTGGGGAAGGAGTGCACAGGACACTGCTTTTACTCTAATTTCCTCCAGCCAATCCTTCTTCTCTGAAGCTGTAGTCTTGGGAACCTACATATTTCCAGTGTCCAGAGACCAGCCTGCTGCCTGAGCCCCTTATTTTTTTCCATTTTCCAAGATTTGGCCTGATCTTGCTCCCAGTGGCACTTCATCAATTTCCGTGGATGCAGACACAGCTCTAGACCTGGCTACTGCATGAGGCTACTGTAGTAGGAAAAACACTGCATTCCAGAGACAAGGAAAATTCTTTCCGAGTACAAAACTCTTAAGTGAGCAGAAAAAACCATTCAACAGGAATGTTTTTACATAAAATAACTGGAAAACTCTTTGATCTGACCATCCCTCACCAGCAGCAGCAGCTCACAGAGAAAAAGATCCAGAAAATGAAGAGCAGACTGGACACCTGGGCTCAGAAGCTTGTAGTGTTTTTGAACACCACAGTGCTCTGAAGACAGGCTGTAATGAAAACACTGTTGAAAGAGGGGTGTTATGCTCTGTGAATTACCATAATATTGTATGCATGTTTGCTTCCAGTTCTGCACCACACTGCTGTCCTGCAGCCCATGCACGGAGCAAAGCTTAAAGGGTTTTGCCAGAGATGTAAGAAAGGCAAGTCATGCAAGGATTCCTTTGCTAGGTGCAAGCCAAGCAACAGTGCCACACATTTTCCCTTTCCAGAACAGTCCCAGGCACCCTACCATGGCAGAGACTCTCCACAATTACCATCAGACACAAAAGATCAGGCCATTCCTGTAAGAGCTTGCTTTTGTCTCCAGCTGCCCCCATGTGCTGCCTGCATTCTTATCCACCCCAGCCCTAAGCACAGCCTCCAGCACAATTCACAGTAACCCCCAGCACTGCTTCAGGATAAGGGCCCTGATTCATCCTGTACACGAGAAACCAGCCCTTCCATCTCTGCTTCATGGCACCAGCTGCCCCATTGTATCTTCCTCCCTTCTGTTCTTATACTGTATGAAGAGCTCTGGGCTCAGGGGAAAGCTAAGGGTGATAAAGCAGGGTATGGAGCTAGTCAGCAGCCTGCATCCTGCAAAGGATGGTGGTGAACAAAGATCATTCACTCAGATGACTCCTTTGTGGTTGATGTGAAATTGCAGTGGTGAATTTGCAACGGCAATCCACTTCCTTTGGAAAAAAATCACAGCAATTTATACTAATTAGCAACCACTTACAAACCGCTGGCAGGCTGTCCTGAAATCAATCCTCCAGTTCCCTGGGCATCCTATTGCCTGAGACTGCTGGGTCCCTTGTCACCAATTTAATCGGTTCCTCAAGCCTGAGGTACAGGCCCTGCTCCAATTACCTCTTCACTAGGAAGCTGAGCTAAAGTGACCTTATGGCTATAAATGCCCAAGCGGCTCAGCCAGTTGTCTCACTTAAAGGGCAAACCTGCTGGAGATGACAACCTAAAACTAGAACTAAGGCACAACCATAGCACAGTCGCTAGGCGAGACCTCAGAGGTCTCAAACACTCCAGGATGAGTGTCCCAGCAAGTTTAGCTTATCCCTCATGAAAGCTGTCCAAGATAGTAGACAGAAAGAACTGTTCTTTGAGTAACTCTGACTGCATAGCCCAGCAGTGATGTTGAGAAAAGCAGGCAGGGCTGAGGTGTTCCAGCATGACTCCTAACCTTGAGGCCAAGGAAGGAAAACCAGAATAGGACCTTGGTGTGAAGAGGAGCTAAAGAGCCTTTTCACAGAAACTTGAGAGACTGGTAAAAGAAAACATCTGCCAGTAAAATGAAGAATGAAGACAAGCAATGAGGTAAAAGTGACAAAACTCTGGTCCCCAAGAGTCCTGCACTCTCCCAACACACACAGTACACAGCAGGTACACTGGCTAACCAATAAGTTGCTTTGAATTCAAGTGGCAATCAGCTTTAGAACTAGAACTGCAATCTCCAGTAGATGTTTTCTACATGATTAATGTATTAAGATAGTTATGGATTCTATAAATGACAGCTGCTTTCATGATTCAATAAGCTAACTTTGTGGATGACCAGTTAGCTCCCAGCTCTGCCCAAACCCGCAATAAAGAAATACCTCTGCTCTGTGTGTGGGTCAGCTCTTTGCACTCTGCATGAAGGAGCCCTCTTAGTACAACAGCATCAACACTGTTTTGACTGGATGCGTTTGTATATCAGAAGGCATCAACACCAGTTTTATAAAATTGCAGAATCATTCTGGTTAGAAAAAACCCTTGAGATCACCAAGACCAACCATCAACCCTCCTCTATAAAGTTCACCCTTAAACCAGGTCCCTCAAAACCACATCTAAACGGTCCTTAAGCACATCCAGGGATGGAGACTCAACCTGTCCTGACCTGTTCCAGTACCTGACCACTCCTGTGAGAAAAACGTTTCCTCATGTCAAGTCTAACTCTTCCCTGTTGTAGTTTGAACCCTTTCTGTCTTGTTCTATCACCAAATGCTTGTGAGAAAAAACCAGCACCAACCTGTTCACAACATCCTTACAGCTAGTTTTAGAGAGCGATGCGGTCTTCTCTCAGCCTGGCACTTGGCCTTGTTGAAGCTCATCCCATTAACATTGGCCCATCACTCCAATCCATCCAAGTCTCTCTGTAGAACTTCCCTACTCTTGTGCAGATCAACACTCCCACCTATCCTGGTATCATCTGTGAACTTGCTCATGAAACACTCTGCGACCTAATTGAAATCATCAATAAAGACATTAAACAGAAATGGTCCCAACGCTGAGCCCAAAGAAAACACAGGAAGTACCAAAGCTGAGTACACTACACATCAAGATTTTTTTTGTGTGATGTATTGAAAACTGATTGGGCTGAAGGACCTAGATTGCTCTTCAGAGACACTTCCTGCTCTGCAGAGAGTCCTCCATGTCATCCTGCTGTCATTTACTGCTGGAGTTCAGCTGCCCCTGAGCTCAAGCCACCAAGTGTTAACAGAAAAAGACTAGTGTAGGCACACAGCCTGGTGAGCCCACGTCTTTGCCAGCTCCTGGATCTACTACTGCTTAGCACAACCATTCTCCGTGATTCGACAGAGTCTTATTCATCTGCTCACCTCCATGCTAGCACAGTGTTACGTGTCCTACAAACCCCACTGATTCATGATTTTTCCAACCTGAATAATACAGCTAGTGTCATTTTCTACTCACCAGCTCCAAGATGACTAAGAATCACTCACCCAGGGAGCTCTGGGATCTGTCAGTCAGTCAATTCAGCCAAAAACCAGTCCACATAACCACTCTGAATCTACAGCTTTTCACATCTTTTTTTGAGCCACGGGTGTCCCAAGTACTACCAGTCCTAACAACAAAGCCTGCTGCCTCCCAGTCACGTTGGCCATAAAAGGTACCACGAATCTGAACTGGCTGCATTAACTGCACTAAATCCACAGCACTGAGCAAGCCCCTTTCACTAATGGCAGCATCTCTTCCCCAGCTGCTCCTTGGTGACAGATGGCTGCAGCTGACTCCTGAGGCACTGCTTTCTCTTGCCACCACCAGTGAGTTGTAGTATTTGAGACAGTATAACCTACCAGTCTGAGTTTGTTTATACAATGGAAGTGTCTCTTCTGTTGTCTTCTTTCCCCGTACTTTTTAATTCATGCAGGAAATACACCCCAGAACAACCACAAAAATGTGTTTATTTCAACATGGATTCAGCAAAACCAAAACACGTGGCTGGAAAAACCTCCACTAGCACTGTTACAAGATCTACATCAGGCAGCACGATACCATCACAAAAGCTAATTAAAAAGTCTTTTGCTAGAGGGAAAACTTTCTACCTAGCAGGTATGAAATTCTTTTTTTCTGAATTCAAATACCGTATTTTGCAAAGAAAGGAACCCTGGAAGCAAAGCCCATGCATTGGTGCTGGTCACAAAAGTTAGGGATGGGAGAGGACCTCGAAAGATCATCCAGTCCAATCCCCCCTGCCACAGCCAGATCCCCTAGATCCAGTTGCACAGGAACATGTGCGGGCATCCACCCCAGGATGCCACTGGCCTTCCAGTTGCAATCCTAATTGCCCCCTGTGCATTATCACTGGTGGGGTCCAACTGCCTTCAGAGCACTCTCTGGTTTTTGCCTTCATGTTTCAGCTCTTCAGGGAATGGAACCCTTCAAGAGTCACTTGCCCTCTACTTGTTGCCCTGTTACTACAGGGGAGCTCACAAGTGGGAAAGATGAGATACCTGTCACTTGGGTCAGGACACCTTAAGGCAGTAACACTGGACTATGTGGAGCAAAACAAGGCTTTGTACAAGCAGCTCAAGTATTACTAATATGACTCCACAGCTAGGTGGAGGCAACAAGGAACAGGCTTGGGCAGCAGAAATTGTTTTGTTTTCTAGATGAAATATTTTAAGTATCTTTGGGAACCTAAATACCATTTCTGAGGGCAAACAAATAGACAAAAATGTTCCAACAAGAAAGTAGCTTTTCATAGAATCACAGAATAGTTTGGCCTGGAAGAGACCTTCACGCTCATCGAGTCCAGCCTTCTCCTAGCCTTATCAGCACCACTAAACCATGTCCTCCAATGGAAGGTCTAACCTTTTCTTAACGATCTTCAGGGGATGGAAACTCAACCCCCTCCCCAGGCAGGCTGTTCCCACCCTTTCAGTAGAGAAATTCTTCCCAACATTCAACCTGAACCTCCCCTGGCACAACTTAAGGCCATTTACCCTCATTCCTGTCACTGGCCACTAGTGAGAACCAGGGAGGAAGAAGCTAAACCTTCCTTCCCACATTATTTCACTTAAAAGCAATGAGTTTGTTTCTTCCCATTTCACTTGTAGTTTCCTACATTCCAGCACTGTGCCTACAAGCTAGTTATTAGGAGTGTATTTTTGGAAACATAACCATCAGTACTTTTAAAATAACTTGGACCAAGTCACTCTGTACTATTGGAAGTTAGCAGCAAAGGGGAGTCAGCAGAGCAGCAGCGGAGGGAGCAGGTAAAAGCAGACATCAGATGCTCATCAGGAAAAATACAATAAGCTACAACTTCCCCAACTTCAAATATCAGCATTAATGATCACCTCACACTACAGGGCCTGGCACTCAAGCTGGTAAAAATAGAGTTATTAGGAAGATGCTGAAGTATTTGTGGACCCACTGATTGCAATATCTTAATTAGACAAGAGCTTCATCTCTTGGTGTTGCACTCAGCTTGCTTACCTTACCTGAGTGACTGCAGAAAGGCTGAGCAGCTCCATATGGACTGGCAGGCAGGAATGGGACAGACCTGCAGCTCTGTAGAAATGAAACTGTACCTTGACCTGACCTGGTCAGCAAAGAGCACAGGAGGCCTTTCCTTCTCTTGGCTAAATATCAGACATCAGCTGTGATCAGGTGTAGCAGGTTAACTGAGTGGGTGGAAAAGGGGTGGCTATGGTGCTGCTTTCAGCTAGGCTAGAGCTCATTCTTTTCCTGGTAACTGGTACAGGGCCACGCTTAGGATCTGGAGTGAGAATAAGGCTGATAACACGCTGATGGTTCAGTTGTTGCTAAGGATTGCTTATTCTAAATGAAGGATGTTTCAGTTTCCCACGCTCCGCCACTGCGGAGAGCTGTGGGGAGCATGGCCAGGACAGCTGACCTGAACTAGCCAAAGGGATAGTCCACATCACAGAGTACCTTGATCATTATTTAAACTGGAGCTGGCTGAGGGGAGTCAATCACTCTGGTTGGCAGCCGATGAACAATTACACTGTGCACCACTTGTCTTCTTGGGTTTTGTTTCTCATCTTTTAAAAAGAAAAAAAAAGCTAGTAGTATTTTCTGGTTTGATTTATGAAAATATTCTTATACCAAACCATAAGATGAACTTTTTTTTTTATTCTTCTCCTCATCCCACTGGGAGCAGGAAGGAGTGAGCAAGTGGCTGCTTAGTTGCTGGCTGGGGTTAAACTGTGATACTGATGTAAACCAGGTGCAGCCCCATGAGTTGCCATGACGCCAGGTACTCATTTACACTGGAGGATGCTGTGAGCTTTCACTGTGCTTTGCCAACATAGCTAAGGGCCTTGTTAGCAGACAACCAAGGCAAATCTTGCAGGGGCACTCTCAGATGTTATTGGGCTCCTAGCTGTCCTTCCTGACCTCTTACACTATTGATCCTGCATCCTGCAGAAGATGAAGGAACAACAGGTGTCTGTGTCTCAACTGCTCCTAGACACAGCCCAAGTTCTCAACAGAATCACCTCTGAAGGTGAACTGCTCAGTGCTAACTGTTCACTGGAAGAAGGCAAGTAACAGAAGAAGGCAGGTCACAGACAGGCACAGTATGGTCTTCAGCCACTTCAGCAAAATTCTTCAGAGGGTGTTTGCCAAGGTCCTTGCTGACCTTGGCAAACCTTGCAAAAAGGTATGAAAGGTGCACTGACCTGTCTCCCAATTAGCTCTCCTAAGGAGAGGGCAGAGCGTTCTGAGTAGCAAACACGACTACAGTATGCGGTGCCAATGTTTGGAGAGCTAACAAGTGTTTCAGTGCACTGGTTGTGTTTAGATTTACATGCTACACACACACCTAAAACTTACCCTGTGATTACTGGTGCTGCTCTTCAGCAGAAGGAATGAAAATTCAGGCTAGGTTACAGTCAGTGAACTCACCTGCACCAGAATTGTGCGTGAGAGCGTGATAGTCATCATCTGGGACGAGCTAGGTTCTCTGAGAGATGTGGAATGAACTTTTGAACATGCCTTAAACTTTCTCACAAAGCTCTTCAGTGCTGGACAGGCTGGGTCAATGGGCAGAGGCCAACGGGATGAGGTGTAACAAGGCCAAGGGCAGGGTCCTACACTTGGGCCACAATGTCCCCCTGCAGCTACTGACTGGGGGATGAGTGGCTGGAGAGCAGCCTGGCAGAGAGGGACCTGGCAGGACTGGGTCACAACTGGCTGAACAGGAGCCAGCAGGGTGGCCCGGAAGGCCAATGGCATCCTGGCTTCAGTCAGCAATAGTGTGGCCAGCAGGGCTACAGCTGTAATTGTCCTCCTGTACTGGGCACTGGGGAGGCCTCCCCTCCAGTACTGGGGGCAGTTCTGGGCCCCTCACTTCAAGAAAGACATTGAGGGGCTGGAGCAGGTCTGGAGGAGCAACGAGGCTGGGGAAGGGCTGGATGGAAAGTCTGATGAGGAGAGACTGAGGGAGCTGGGGGTGTTTATCCTGGAGGAGATTCAGGGGGGACCTTCTCTTTATCTCCAGCTCCCTGAAGGGAGACTGTAGTCCGGTGGGGGTCAGGCTCTTCTCCCAGGCATCTAGCAACACAACAAGAAGGCAGCACCTGCAGCTGCCAGAGGAGGGTTAGGTTGGATGTTAGGAAGCCCTTCCTGATGGGAAGGCTGATCAGAGCCTGGAATAGACTGTCCAGGGCAGTGGTGGAGTTGTGGTGATGTTTGCTAATAGGCTGGGCTTGATGATCTCAGAGATCTTTGCCAGCCTCACGAATTCTGTGATTCTGTGCCTGTGCTGGTACACAGCAGGCTAACAAGACCTTTTTACTCCTGACACCTTAATCTTGTGAGGGAAAGGAATGAGGTGGTGTTAAAGATCAGGAGATGTGTCTGGTAATGCCATTGATGAAGCTGCTGGAGCTGAGACAATGACTGCATTAATAACAAATGATTCTGGATCTTTCTCTCTTCCTGCAAGTAATTCAGTAACTGATTGAATAGTTCTCAAAGTTGGAGTTTTTGTTTGGGAGTAGGCCAGCACAATGCTGTAAGAGCATATATGAAGGGAACTCATGAGCTCATCTTGCCTACAGCTTGTAAAGGCAGTGCTCTCTTCCACTGTGGGGTGGAGGCAAGTAGGAAAGAGCATTCCTCTTTGGAGCAAGCAGTACTGCTTAAAATAACCATACACCATTTACCTGAGGCTTGCTAAAGCTCTGCTAGGGCTTCCTCATTAGTCTAATACAAAAGTTTAAGTAAACACAACTAGTAAATTACCATGGCATAGGTTGTTTGCTGGAAAGGCAGCAGGAAAGCAACTCTGGGTGTGCTCATGGAACTCGTGGAGTTCTGAAGAAGCAAACATTGATTTAACACTTCTCAAGGCCAGATTTTTCCATATAGCTCAGCATTCAGTGCCAGAGAAGAAGCCTCACCTGTTGTATTTTGTATATGAACGCACTCCTTTTGCTTAGGCACCCACAGAAGGTGTTTGTTTGGTTTTTTCCAAAGAACATCTGATGGTGACCTTTGACAACTCATCCTGCTTTGGCTTCCTGAGTGGGAGCTGAGTGCTTACAAATGTCAAACTCCAGCTATGGGAGCAGACTACACCCCAGCTCACCCAGATGATTGATTACACTTTTTATGAGCAAGAAGGTGCACTGCCACAGCCATCACTCATTGCAGGGATCTATTGGGACGTGCCCTTCATGAGGCGGGAAGGGGCTTGTGAATTTTCTAGACTGGCAAAGATCTTAACAAAATAGTGCAATATAATGGCATAGAATGATAGAATCACAGATTCATCATGGCTGGAAAGGACATGAGAATCATCAAGCCCAGCCCTCATCCCAACAGCTCTCTAACTGCTCCATATGGCCTCAAGTGCTCTAGCTACTCGGCTTTTAAACAACTCCAGGAATGGGGACTGCACCACCTCCCTGGGCAGCCTGTTCCAGTGCCCAACCACTCTCTCAGCAAAGAACTTCTTCCTAAGATCAATCTAAACCTCCTCTGACACAACTTGCGGCCATTTCCCATCATCCTATCATTAGCAATTTGGGAGAAGAGACCAGCACCAGCCTCACTACAACCTCCTTTGAGGTAGCTGTAGAGAGCAAGAAGGTCTCCTCTCAGCCTCCTCTTCTCTAGACTAAATAACCTCAGCTCCCTCATAAATAAATGTGTAAATTTGCTGATCTACAGCTTCTTTTGTACACTGCACTGGTCTACCAAGCTGATACGCTGTCCTGGAACAGCAAGAAAAGCAGGCTTTCTGTTGTGTAGAATTGGCTTATATTTATATAATTCTAGCCCCAAGCTTAAACAATAAGGACTAAAAATTAAATACCACAGCTGCTTTTAACTTGTGCACAGCAAATGTCACGCAAGAAGAGATTTCTCGTTCAGAAGATATCCTGTCACCCAGGACCCTACTGCTAACACTGGTCTGGAGCCTGTGTTTGCTTTCTGTAAAACCCAACAGCACAAGGCAATAGCAATAGCCTTGACAACTCTGCTTCTGAAATGAAATCAGGATCTGACTCACTGCAGCTCATCTAATAAGCACTTTAGCATTTGCTAAGTAAAGCCTGAATAACATTCTGGTGTAGTGTTAGATTCAGTCTCATCACCGCTTAAGCTTACAAGCTCGAATCATAATTGTTTTCAGCTTCATTAGCTGGCTGGTTTTAAACATCACAGTCATTTTTGCCTTTGAGAAGCAGATATAAAAACAATAGCAAGGTTGGCATTTGGATAAAAGTCAGTCTATGTGGTAACTCCTTCATTCTCCTTTCCTATCCTTGCTCATGCCGTAGACGAGTGCTCATATTTCCATCCTCTGGCAAGTCCTTCCCAAGAAAGAGAAGTTTCTGCCGTGGCCGCGTGACTCACGCCTGCCATGCCCTGCCAGGCCAGGAAGAAACACCCTCTAGTCCGCTGACTTCACTGCGTCTTGATCCAGGAGCATAAACGACACGTTTCGAAGTGACAATTAAAACATTAACTCGCTAGGTCAGGCTCTTACTCGGTGAAACTGCCTTACAGTAACCAGATTTTCTTCATCTGCATGAAAGACACTTCCATGGGAGACAGATTCAGACTTTCCTCATTGCAGATGTTTGTGGATATGAAGTGCAGTGACAAGCTCCCACATAACACTCTATCAAAGCAACATCAAGCATTGTGGGGGTTTATTTCCCCCCTGTGACTCCTCTATGGCAACCAGCCACATGAACTATAAAATAGGCCCCAGGTACAGGAAATCAAGTAATGAAATTACGAGAGCTGACGGTGAAATGTCCCCATTAAGATAATGCACTTAAATGAGTTACATGGCAGCGCTCTATTGCACCCTCACACCTCAATGGAGCATCTTCTGCAGATACCACAGCTCAGCAGGGCCAACAAGGAAACGACCTGTAAGAAATGGCCTCTGTCCTCTCAGTGCTCTTCCCTTCCCTCTCGTTTTCTAAATTCTACCAGTTCACTCTCTCATTTTGGGTAACTCATGACTTCATCCATTTATTTCCTCAGACTTTTAATGCCACTTCCAGGTGAGACAGATGACTACTCCAGTGCCTTTAGCAACTGGTCATTTTTGTAGTGAGCCTGGGATTTCTTTATAGTTCAAGCTTTTCTCTGTATGAGGCACACGCAGACATTTCAAGGCTCTATGGTCATGCCACACAAAATATTAATTCAAACTGGATAAAAGAGGTCTATGGTCCTGGAATTTTTTTGGTGCTAATCATGAAAGGCCAGTGGCATCCTGGCTTGGATCAGCAATAGTGTGGCCAGCAGGACTAGGGACATCATTCTCCCCTTGTACTGGGCACTGGTGAGGCTTCACCTTGAGTACTGGGGACAGTTCTGAGACCCCTCGCTTCATGAAAGAGATTGAGGGGCTGGAGTGGGTCCAGAGAAGCAACGAGGCTGGGGAAGGGACTGAAGGGAAAGGCTGATGAGAGGCTGAGTGAGGTGGGGTTGTTTAGCCTGGAGGAGACTTAGAGGAGACCTTTTCACAGAATCACAGAACATCAGGGATTGGAAGGGACTTAGAAAGATCATCTAGTCCAATCCCCATGTCAAAGCAGGATCCCTATCTACAACTACCTGAAGGTGAGAGTCAGGCTCTTCTCCCAGGCAACCAGCACCAGGATTAGAGGGTTAGGTTGGATGTCAGGAAGCTCTTCCTCACAGAAAGGTTGATCAGACACTGGAATGGACTGCCCAGGGCAGTGGTGGAGTCCCCATCCTCAGAGGTGTTGAAGGAGAGCCTGGCTGTGGCCTGTAGAGCCCTGATCTGGCTCATGTGGTGATGTCAGGTCCTGGACTGGGCTGGATGAGCTCAGAGGTCTTTTAAAGCCTCAATAATTCTGTGATTCTGGAACATGTCCTTACAGCTGGAAGGTGGAATCAGTGAAGAACATGCGTGACCCACCCAACATCTTGGTACTCACCTACTTTTTAATCACATGAAAAAAAGAAAGAAAATTTACAATTTCACCACTGTTATTTATTGTGCGTTGTTTTCCCCAAAGTGACCTTTGCAAATCTTTACCGAGCACGCTGGATGTGGACAGGAGGCATTTTGTTTCAGAATAAGACAGCAGTGTAAAACACACCAAAACCAGTAAGATTGCTCAGGCCTGGAACTGCCTGTTAGCTTTACTTACCACGGCAGTGCTGTAAAATGAAAGACGTCCCTCTTCTCCACATGGCTTGAGCCAAGGATGTATTTTCAGAAATATAACCAGACTGTAATTCACTTTAGGAGATTGATGATCCAAAAAAACCCCTGACAGGTCTCCTCCTGCCTCCCTTTGCCGTGACTGAAGTATTGCTGTAAGCAGAAGGAAAATGAAGCCCTGTGGGTTCAGCTTGCACAACACTTAATGGGTCCTAGTCACCACTGCAACAGCAGCCACAGTTATTGCTGAGAACACATCCTTAGCTGATCTCCGAGTAGTAACGAAGTTTTCAGTAAGTCTCTTGGCAGGTTTCATGTTGTATGTTACCAATACACAATCCAAAATGCAGCGTAAAGCTAGATGTTTCTGTGAGAACTTGGGTTGAAGGCAAGACCCCTGCAGAGCCTGCAAGAGGGAGCCCTGAGAAAACACTGAGAAGCCACAGCCTTCCCTCTGCCAAAAAAGCTGTTAGAAATACTGCCTCAAAATCAAAAATTGTGCTGAATGAGCAAAGGAGTGGTCAAAATAAAAACAGCTGATGCAGGGAACGTCCTCCACATCCCCGGATGCTCACAGACAGGCTGCTCTGTCTCTTGCTGTAGTTACGGACTCTTGACTATGAACATCATAAGCTCCTCATGGTGATCCTGTCTGCTCTCCATGTTGACAGACTGCACAGGTTCAGAAAGGTGTAATTTACTCCTCTTGGTACCACGATGAGCAAGTCTATTCATTGAAACGATTACTCTTTCTACTTGGTGGACGTAAAACCCCGGCATAACTTCAGTGTGATTTTGGTGTGATTGCAGATGCAAGAAAGCAAAACCCAACCAACTGGGCCAACTTCTGAGCTCCGTGTCCCTGAATCCCATGGGAGTTTGCTTGAAGTGAGGAGTTCAGGATTTGGCCCCAGTGAAAACAAGCTTTAGCAGCAACACGGGCTGGCCTCAGCACTACTAGTCAAACCAGTGGTCTCCCATGCATGTTCTGTTCCACTCCAGACCACAGTTCCAGCACCACTCGAACCTGCACTGAGGGCGAGGACATTTCATGTGCATGCAGCCACCTGCAAAAGAGCAACAGAACACCTTTGAGACTGGGCAAGCACTTAGCAATTAACAACTAAGAGTTAAAACCCACTTTCTCCAGCATTCAGTTACAAACCAAGTAGATTACCCAACAACAGAGCTGTGCACACCTGAGGAGTATTCTTCCTGGGGTTTCTGAGAACTGCTACTCCCTTTCTTATTGAGGTGTGAAGTGTTGGTCTCGCCTGAGGGACTGCAGAAGTAGGAGGAAATTGGAAGAAGCTGTGCTAAGAATAGGGAGAAGAGGTGACAGTCTGTGGCCTCTCAAAGCAGTCACGGAGATATCTGCTCAAGGAGACTCTACCCTGGTCCATCTGTGAGCCAGGAGATTAAGAAAATTCCACTCTTGTTTGAATTTGGATTCAACAACAGAGAGAGCTGCAAAGCCAATAAATTGGGGGGCACAGACTTTGGTGATTACATCAAACTGACACGAGTGTTTGAAGTCGATTTGACCTTGTCAGCATCTGAAGCAGCGGCGGGTTTCTCTCCTGCCCATACTGTGAGTGAGAGCAGCTTTAATCTCCCTGCTCACCACCGTGATCAGATGTGTATTCTGTAGTAAGTAAAACACTAACATTGTCAGAGGTCATGACAGAAACACGCTTCGGGTGGAAACGGGGTCGCTGACCGCACAGAGAGATCTCTTGGGTCATTCGAATGGAAAGAAAAGCAGGCAGGACGAAGGAATGCTGAAATGTCATCTCGGCTGGACTGCAGGTGGTGACAGGGAGTGTGTCCCCTGCTGCTGTATGACCTGCTGCCCCTACACCACCTTTTCTATAAATTCCACTCCAGAACGATTCTCTAGACCAGCAGGACACACGAGAACTGGTTTGTTAAAACGGGCTGCTTCATCTGGCAGAGAGAAAACTAGCTGTGCTGGCAAGGTCTGTTTGTGAGTGCGTGTAGGGCCTTGTCTAAGAGGTGCAACTTGCTAGACATCTGAATCTTATTTCAGAGTAACAATGGCCCGACCCCATGTGACACCTTAGGTAAGGCTTAGATCCATAGAATCATGGAATCACAGACTGGCTCGGATGGGAAGGGACCTCAGAGATCATCAACGCCAGCTTCCTCAGCCTATCCTCATGGCAAAGGTGCTGCAGCCCTTGATCACCTTTGCAACCTCCTCTAGACTTGATCCAAGAGTTCTATGTCCTTCTTTTGTTGGGGATACCAGAACTGACACCAGCTGTACTTCAGCAGAACCAAAGTCCTCCTTTCCATTAACAAATGTCAGCCGAGAAGCTGGCACCCATGACCAGAGAGGAAAGCAAGCACTGCACTTTTTATGCGTCATGCCTTCTGCCTCCATGCAGAATCACTGAGGGGGAAAGGTACCGTCAGAGATCGTCCTCTTCAACCCTTCGCTGCCCAAAGGAGGGTCAACCAAAGTCAGAAGCTTAGGGCTGCATCCAGTTGGGTTTTGAATGTATCCTAGAATGGAGACTCTTTCTGGGCAACCTGTTCCAGTCCTCAGCCACTCACAGAGCAAAAAGCATTTTCTTACGTTTAGATGGAATTTCCCGTGTTTCAGTTTGTCCCCATTGCCTTAGTGCTGTCAGCAGGCACCACTGAGAAGGGTTTGGCTCTGCCTTCTTCGCTCCCCGCATCAGGTACTTATTTATCATCTTTGTAGCCCTTCAATGGACTCACTGCAGTCTGTGTCTCTCTTGCACAGTGGGGCCCAGAACCAGACCTACCACTCCAGATGTGTCTCACCAGTGCTGAGTAGAGGTGAAGGATCATCTCCCTTAACCTTCTGGTAACACTCATCCTAATGCAGCCCAGGATGCTCCTCTGCAAGGGCACGTTGCAGGCTCATCTCCAACTTGGAGGTGCACTCCATAACGTTGGCCCTCAGCCTGCACCTGGTGTATTCTCCTTTGCTGAACTTCATGAGGTTCCCATCAGCCTGTCTCCCAGCCTGTAGAGGTCCCACTGAATGGCAGCACAATTAGCTAATCCCAGCCTGCTGCTGTACCTCTGGCATTATGAGGCACTGTTCCATCCTGGATCAGGCAATAAGCAAGGAAAGGACTTCTCTTAATGGTTATTAATTTTCAGTATTTTCTTTCAAAGATGAAAATGACCTCTGTTTCCTTTTCGATAGGTGAGGGATTTAGACAAGCAACTTCCTTAAACATTTGTGGGAGCTGTGTTATAGAGTCACTCAGGTTGGAAAAGACCTTTGGGATCATCAAGTCCAATCCTACTCTACAAGGTCACCCCTAAACCAGATCCCCTAACATCTAAGCGACTTTGAAACACACCCAGGGACGGTGACTCAACCACCACCCTGGGCAGCCCATTCCAGTGCCTGACCACTCTCTCCAGGAAGAATTTCTTCCTGGTGTCCAGTCTAACCCTCCCCTGTAGAAGCTTGAAGCCCTTGCCTCTGCTTCTGTCTTTAATGACCTGTGAGAAGAGCCCAGCATCTCTACAATGGCCTTTCAGAGAGCTGTAGAGACCGATGAGGTCTCCCCTCAGCCCCCTCTTCCTCAAACTAAACAAACAGCCCCAACTCTCTCCATCTCTCCTCATCAGATTTATTCTCTAGGCCCTTCCCCAGCTTCGTTGCCCTCCTCTACCCTCGCTCTGCACCTTGATGTCTCCCTTGTACTCAGGTGCCCAAAACTGGACCCAGTACTCAAGGTGTGGCCTCACCAGTGCAAACAGGGATATCCTGTTTGTGACAACTGCCTGTAATTTAATAGTGAGGGGTTTGTAGCAGAGGCTAAGGGAAAGCTGAGGTCCTAGCACAAGTTACTCACAGCTGTGGGTTTATGTGGCTGTGCACAAACTCTTCAGTATGTTAAATATGAATAATTACAGCTATTATTTATTTCTAGAGGAGGTCCAACTCCTGGTTTCCAGCCCAATCATTTACAAGCCTGTAAATAATTGTTTTGACCTACCCCTCTGTTATCTCTCCCACCTCACTTTCTGCACTTTGACAAATCTTGTCTCACCTTCCCACTCCTGAATTCCTGCTTTCCTTCTCGTGCTTGAAGAAGTCTCCCACTTTCCATCTGCCTTCTTTTCTTTCATCAAACCCTGGTTTCCAAGATTTTGTCCTATTTCTTCCTCAGTGATGTTTCTGCGGCTCTGCTGCTTGAAGCGGTCTCTCCTGGCCATGTACGGTGTCGTGCCTGGCACTCTCATGTCCCACCTGAATCATGCTCTGTACTTCATATCGTATTTACACAACAATTGTGTGATATTTTTCTTAACTAACATGCAATTAGGTCTTGGAACATCAGGAACCTAGGGGCTTTAGGCCATTTACTGTTCCTGTTCCTCATCTGAACCACTCCAGTACCAGCAGACGACTTTTCCTCCTTCGTGGTAAGCAGTAATTCGCAGAACCAGTTTGTCAGGACTCACATTTCTTCTTCTGACTTGCTCTTCAGCTGTGGGCACGTCACCACGCTGAGATGAATCGCATCTAAATTCAGCTGTGTGCTGCATAGACATCTACAGCAGAACTGATTCTGCACACCCCACTTTGAGTGCAGTTCCTCTGACCTACATTAGACACACGTTCTGTTTCATCCTGAGATAAGTTTTGCCCTACAAACGTCTAGTTTTTCCAGTGACAACAGAACATCTAGAGAATCACAGAATCACAGTAGGGACTGGAAGAGACCTCGAAAGATCATCCAGTTCAATCCCCCTGCCACAGCAGGATCACCTACATCAAGTCGCACAGGAACACGTCCAGGCGGGTTTTAAACGTCTCCAGAGAAGGAGACTCCACAACCAGCCCCTTCCAGGGCTCTGTCACCCTCACTGGGAAGAAGTTCCTTTGCATTTTTATGTGAGGCTTTATTAGTGGCTTTAGAATCAAGGGATTGAAATTCAGTGATTTTAAGATAACTTAAATGAAGAGACACAGGGGAGGTTCAAGCTCTGTGTGCTCTCACTCTCCTGGAATCAGAGTGGGCATATTACATATGCACACTCATACTCACCTCGAGTACTGGGGGCAGTTCTGGGCCCCTCACTTCAAGAAAGAGATTGAGGGGCTGCAGCAGGTCCAGAGAAGCATTGAGGGTGGGGAAGGGACTATAGGGAAAGTCTGATGAGGAGAGGCAGAGGGAGCTGGAGGTGCTTAGCGTGGAGGAGACTCAGGAGAGACCGTCTCCCTCTCTCCAACTCCCTGAAGGGAGGCTGCAGTCAGGTTGGGGTGTCGGGCTCTTCTCCCAGGCGACTAGTGACAGGACGAGGGCCTGAAGCTGCACCAGGGGAGGGTTAGGTTGGATGTTAGGAAGCCCTTCCTCATGGAAAGGCTGGTCAGACCGTGGAACGGAGTGCTCAGGCAGTGGGGGAGTCCCCATCCCTGGAGGTGTTGAAGGACAGCCTGGCTGTGGCCCTTAGTGCCCTGATCTGGCTAGTGTGGTGCTGTTAGGTCATGGGCTGGGCTCGATGACTTCAGAGGTCGTTTCCAGCCTCAGTAATTCTGTGATTTATATTGGAACATGAATTTTAAAAGACAAGTACAAAATAGCTTATGTATTTACCATTTTTTTCTACTGGAATGTTGCAGCTGGGGCAGGGCTTGGTTGTCTTCTTGATTGTTTCTCTAGATGCCTCTTCCCATCGAGCTTGCATGGCTGCGTGCTCATCAACCACGTATCCCTGCAAAGAGAGAAACAAGCCAAATCAGAAAGGGCTGCACTGGGGCATGATGTCTGCTCTGAAGCAGTAACTCGGTACCAGTGAGAAACAGCCAGGGGTGACTGGAAGCCAGGCAGGCTGGGCTTTGTGGACTTCAGGAAATTTCACTTCAAAGTGAAAACCTATTTTCTCTCTGTAAAGCAAAAGGCAAGGTGAAGCTGGAGTCAGATGGACCTGCTGAGACACGGTGTTAGTCGTTTGATGTAGGTTTGATTCTGCTATCAATATAGCAGATGTTGTGAAATGAAACTTACAGAGTTGGACAGATTAGGGTCTGTCTTGCGAGAAAAGCTAAACCACCACTGCAACAATTGAGAAGGCACTGGGGGTCCCTGGAAGGAAGCTGTTTTTCATAATAAAGCTCCTTATAATACAGAATATAATAATAAGTAGAACTTTGTTTCGGAGCTCTGGATGTCGTTCAAACAAAAATCAGTTTTAATAATTAATAATAAATTTTAGGGGCTTAAGAGGCACAAAGATGGAGCAAAAGTGGTACCTCCCCCCCAGTGAACAATGAAAGCAAGTGTCCCTCCAGACAGAATGACACAGATGGAAAAAGTCACCATGAGGAGTGTTTTAAAAGGGACTCCTGTGTTTGTCCTATTTATGACTGGGACAAAATTACATAATCTACACACGTGTCCTAGTTGGCACTTTCCTACCTAAAATGATAGTACAAGGGCAAAAGCAATGGCAGTGCCCTGGGTCCTTCCCAGGGCACGAGCTTGGCAAGGATGTAGACGGTACCTGTAAACAATCTATGTAGGTTTCAGTGTCAAAGTTCTGCTCTTGCCATTCCTAAGGTGGGTTTTTCAAGCACGGGTTTCAATTTAATCATACACTTTGTAGAAATCCCTGTAACTTCTGAGTAAGACCTTCTGAACCTGAGTCGCGGCAACCCCACACACCAATGCAGATTGGGAGGAGAAAGAATTGAGGACAGCACTGAGGAGAAGGACTTGGGAATGGGGAGAGGAGCCATCAGTGTGCGCTGCCAGCCCAGAGAGCCAACCATGTCCTGGGCTGCATCAAAAGAACTTGAGGGAGGTGGTTCTCCCCCTCCACTCTGCACTTGTGCGACCCCACCTGCAGTACTGGGTCCAGTTCTGGAGTCCCCAACATCAGAAGGACACAAAGCTCCTAGAAGTGGTCCTGAGGAGAGCAGCTCAAATGATCAAAGGGCTGAGTAACCTCCCCTTTGAGGACAGGCTGAGCAAGTTGAGGTTGTTCAGCCTGGAGATGAGGAGGCTCCCAGGGGACCTTCTAGCAGCTTTCCAGTCTCTGAAGGAAGAGGGCTACAAGAAAGCTGGGGGAGGGCTTTTGACACAGGCACATAGTGAGGACAAGGGGAAAGGGTTCCAGACTTGAAGAGGAGAGATTGAGGTTGGACATGAGGAACAAATTCTTTGCTGTGAGGGTGCTGAGATGCTGGAACAGGTTGCCCAAGGCAGCTGTGGCTGCCCCATCCCTGGCAGTGTTGAAGGGCAGGTTGGCTGGGGCCCTGAGGAACCTGCTCTAGTGAAGGTGTCCCTGCCCGTGCAGAGGAGCTGGAACTAGATGATCTTTTAAGGTCCCTACCAACCCTGGCCGTTCCACGATTCTATGACCTAGATTTTATGTGTGAGTTGAAATGGAAAAACAAAGAGCAACATCTGCAGAAATTTGTTTCCAGCTCAGCGGGTGGCCACCGCAGCGTGCATCGTAAAAATCCATCAGACTTTTTAAATCAGGAAACCTCAAAATGTGTTCATGATACAACTCATTTTACTACCTACATCACTCTCCTCATCCCTTCCTTCCGTTTTGTTGCTCCTCATTTAATATCCTCAAATTTGCTGTATTTTTAAAATTTATATATAGCAGGGATAAAAGTGAGCAAAGTCTTCTCCTCTGTATCCTAACAGTGACTTTTACGTTTGTGTCTCTGCTTGTGGAGAAGGAACTACTTGTCCCTGCACCCCACTGGATTATTCAGCAAAAGGATGACCTCTATACAGCAGCACTTCAGTGACTTCTGGGAAACAGAAAAAGCTGCTCAGGCTAATAGCAAAGAACATCATCTACTATTGATCTTGCAACACCTTGATCTTTAAGGAATGATGACTTTAGCAAGCAGTCTGAGCTAATTCACAGAAGCCTGAACACAGAGTAGTAGGGTGTGGAATGCCTGGCCTGGCCCTCCCAGTGAAAAAAGGAAGATGAAACTGATTTTATCTCAGCGTAATGAGAATTAGTTACGTAACATCCGTACAGATGATTCAAGATGAAAACTGCGATAGGAGGGACAAAACAGCACTGGTCAAGGAGGGCACTGAGATGTGGAGTGGGGCCAGAGAAGGGCAACCAGGCTGGGGAGAGGGCTGGAAAACAGGCTCTATGCAAGAGCAGGTGAGGGAGCTGGGGTTACTGAGTCTAGAGAAGAGGAGGCTGAGAGGAGACCTTCTTGCTCTCTACAGCTACCTCAAAGGAGGTTGTAGCCAGGCTGGTGCTGGGATCTACTCCCAAATTACTAAGGATAGAACAAGGGGAAATGGCCTCAAGTTGCATCAGGGGAGGTTTAGATTGGATCTCCTGAAGAAGTTCTTTCCTGAGACAGTGGTTGGGTGCTGGAACAGGCTGCCCAGGGAGGTGGTGGAGTTACTATCCCTGGAGTTGTTTAAAAAACGAGTAGCCAGAGCACATGAGGCCATGGTGTAGGGGTTAGGTTGCTGTTGGGATGAGGGCTGGGCCTGATGATCCTGGTGGTTCTTTCCAGCCACAATGATTCTATGATTTTCAGAATAACAGCTGCATGGGAAGACACTGTGACTTGGTGATCCTGCTGTGCCAGGAGGATTGGACTAGATGATCTTTTGAGGTCCCTTCCAATCCCTAATGTTCTGTGATTCTGTGAAGACCAGGAGGATTTGTTATTTTGCAGTCAGCTTCAAAGTGGCTGTTTCTGTCAAAACCCCCAAATCCAAACTGTGTTGTTAGATGCTTGGAAACACATTTTCCCCCTCTTCACACCTTTATTGTGCCCTAGCACCAAACGGCACCGGGGCAAAGTTTCACATGCCAAATGGCTAAGTTGGCTTGCCTAAAGATATTTGATCTTATTTGTTAAAACAAACACAGTCTTGGGAGAGCTCAGGAATGCCTACACTAAACCCACAGGCAATTCATCAAGAAAGAGCAAGTTGCTGAAATCAGCAGAGCCAACGACTATTTTAGAATTTTCACTTGGAAATACTCTAGCTTCAGGGAGATGCAGCGGTGTGGTACTGCCACCCCTTTCGAGCTGAAACACCTCTCCTCAGCACTGTCTTGCTCCACGCTAAGTCAAAACCTTCCTGCTGCAGGAAGCAGATGCAGAGAAACAGTTCAGCCATGGTGCCCCTCTAACTCGGAAAAGAAATGGGAACACACTGATCTACGAGTCTCCAGCATCTGTGTGATTTATTCGGTCTCCACACACGATGACTGCCAGCACACATCTGCTTCTCTGCTTCTCCCCTCAAACAACAAAGCAAAGCACTGCGGCAGCTCCCCACTACCAGTGTCTACTGGCATCACACTCCTTCACCCCGAGCTAGCAAGCCCAGTCTCCTTGACAGAGGCCGAGGTGATAAAGCAGCGCTGTCAACGAGAGGCGCCTCTCACTTGATTTCACCTGCTTGGCCTTGGATAGGAATTTCAGAGATGCTTCAGGACTGCATTTCACATCAGTTCTCTGAGGACAGGAGACTTCAATCACTTGCAAAGCTGATGCCACACCATTTGCTCTAGATCCTCAGGCATTACAAAGGATTTGCCCCAGCACTTGTAAAAAGCTACAAGACTCCACCCGGGTCACTTTTTAAATAGAGAGGTTGTGGCTGCCCCCTCCCTGGAGATGTTCAAGGCCGGGTTGGATGAGGCTTTGAGCCACCTGGTCTCCTCAAGGGTCATCCCTGCTCATGGCAGGGAGGTTGGATTAGATGATCTCTGAGGTCTCTTCCAGCTTGAGTCATTCTGTGATTCTGTAATTCTGAAGTGCACTGCGCAACAGGACCAGGAGTGAGTAACCCATAAATAACAGGAACCTCGAGTAGGAGCTGTTGCAAGCATTTTCAACACCTCCTCCACAATAGTCCCTTAGCGAGACGGGGCAAAATGTCTGTCTTGTTGGGGTCATAATGAAGGGCACAGACTTACTTCTGTTCTCTTTCTACGCTGAACCCTTTGGGAAAGCTCGCAGGGATGAAGAGACCACAGAGACTGCCGAGCACCGTACAGCAACACAAGAACATGTACATGGAAAGCTCTTTATGCAGTTAATCGATGTCAAGCAGGACAGGAAAAAGCCCTACAGAGACAGGAAGCATCTTGAAATAGCAATAGTGTCCTTCTTAAAGCAGCATCTCATCAGGTAACAGGGCACCCATCGACTTGTCTGTACAACTCATAAACCAAGAGTATGTTCAGTCAGCAGCTGAGCAGAATCAGGGAACTGCAGAATCGTTTTAGGTGGAAGAGACCACTAAGATCATCAGGTCCAACACTGACCCAGCACTGCCACGTCCCTCAGCACCACATCTACATGTCTTTTAAATGCCTATAAGGTTGGTGACTCCACCATCGCCCTACACAGCTTGTTCCAGTGTTTGATAACCCTTTTAGTAGAGAAATTCTTCCTAATACCCTGTCTGAAACTCCCTGGACACACCGCGCAGCCGTTTCCTCCCGTTCTTGCTTCTTGAGAGACCAAACCCACATCACTACAACCTCCTAGCAGCGAGTCGTAAAGAGTTATAAAGTCTCTCTTCCACCTCCTTTACTCCAGGCTATACTGGGAACACCCCAGTTCCCACAGGTGTTCCTCACAAGACCTTCACCAGCTTCGCTGGCCTTCTCTGGATCCAGCACCTCACTGTCCTCCTTGGAGTGAGCTGTGACCTTCTCAGTGTTGAGTACAGGGGTACAATCACTTCCCCACTCCTCCTGGCCACCCTATTTCTAATAGGGCACCAGGGCACGCTGCTGGCTGACAGGGCCTGAAGAGATCCTGAAGATCTCTTCCAGCCAAAACTGTTCCGTGACTCTACGATGTAACGTCTCACATCAGCACACCTCCTTCACGACCTTGCTCGTTTTGCCCAGCACAGACACCACTTGAAAACTGAAGGCTATATTCACAACAGACTATGAAGCTCGATTCAAACGTGAATATGAAGCCGGCAACGTTATGTTGTGTTTAGCTCCAGTGAAGGCCATTTCTGGACTCCTCCTTCTTTGCTCTGGGAGCCCAATTCCTTTTCGGTAGGCAAAACAGCCGCTCACGCGTAGCTTCATCTTAGTGTCTTAGTGCAGCTTCCTGGAAATGAGAAGTTCCTATCCTTTTGATCAGAAATACTGAGCTATAAGCTAATTTTCCTTAGAAAAATGAGATTTTAAAAAAATATAGTTAGAAATATGTGAGATGTTGACTTTCTGTGAAACACGGCATTTTGAATAGGCTCAGATGTCAGAACAGAAAGTATTACTCATTTTCCAGCACAAAGGTGAAAACAATTACAGATACTTGAAAGCATTTGAAAGGAAGACAAAGAACAATTCCTTTCACACCAAGCAAGGCTCAACCCACGATAACATTTAGATTAACACAGCCCACTAATTATTTTGGGCTGGAGGTCCAAGTAAAAGCAGCCTCATCAGTTGAAGCCTGAGCTACAAGGACAATCAACTTAAATTGATTTTGTTTTCTCCGCTACTGCTGGGTCGTTCCATGAATATTCCCCTGCATGTTTTGTGGTGTCTTTTGCTTCAGTGTTGGAAGGAAAGGTAGCAGATGCCTTGGGCACTAGATAAGGTAGAAGAGCTTTGAGGAGAAGAGGAAAAACAGAGGTGAAAAGTGTCGGGTCTGGCATCTGGGCAAGAACAGCCCCAGGTACCAGTATAGGTTGGGGGCTGACTTGCTAGAGAGCAACGTAGGAGAAAGGGACGTGGGGGTCCTGGTGGCCAGCAGGATAGCCATGAGCCAGCAATGGGCCCTTGTGGGCAAGAAGGCCAAGGGCATCCTGGGGTGGATTAGAAGGGGGATGGTTAGTAGATGGAGAGAGGTTGTCCTCCTCCTCTACTCTGCACTGGTGACACCACATCTGGAATCTTGTGTCCAGTTCTGGGCCACTCAGTTCCAGAAGGACACAGAGCTGCTGGAGAGAGTCCAGCACAGAGCTACAGAGGTGATGAAGGGAGGGGAGCATCTGCTTGATGAGGAAAGGCTGAGGAAGCTGGGGCTCTTGAGCTGGGAAAAAGGAGACTGAGGGGTGACCCCATGGATGTTGATCAATATGGGAAGGGTGGGTGTCAGGAGGATGGAGCCAGGCTCTGCTCTGGGGCACCCAGTGACAGGACAAGGGGCAGTGGGTGTGAGCTGGGACAGAGGAGGTTCCCCATCAGTGTGAGAAGGACCTTGTTCCCAGTGAGGGTGCCAGAGCCCTGGCAGGGGCTGCCCAGGGGGGCTGTGGAGTCTCCTTCTCTGGAGACGTTTAAAACCTGGATGTGTTTCTGTATGACTTCTATCTAGGGGATCCTGCTGTGGCGGGGGGATTGGACTGGATGGTCTTTGGAGGTGCCTTCTAATCCCTGACATTCTGTGATTCTGTGTGTCAGTACCACCGTGATCCAGTTAAATTCACATGAAGAGCTTTATGTGAGCTGATTTGTCTGGCAGGCCTAGGGAATTCTGCTGTAGAAAAAAGAGGTGCTTTGTGGTGACAGCAACTAGCAAGAATCAAAGTGAAATACGCAGGGTACTGTGTCTGATGAAAGATGAAAGATGCTTCCACTAAATCAGAGCGCTCTGGTTTGGTGACTGCACACCAGGGTTCTCACTCTGCGTGCTGTGGGTGTTCACATCGTAATGAGTTCATTATGATGATTAAATTCAAGTAGCTGGTGAATATTGAATTTGCACTGCTCTACAGCAGAAAATCTAATGTAATGCAGATCATCCTGCACAACTGTTTTCCACGAGTGGAATGATGAACCCGCTGCCTGCTGTAGGTGACAACACAGCTGCGGATGACTGTCAGCTTGACCCCACAAACAACAGCAGCTGGCCACACCTTTCTTCTTTATTGCTGCCCAAAATAGGGAAGCTAAAACTCTCTCTCTCCAGTTCCCATCTATTGCTCATTAGACAGAAAGTTAAGTCCTATTCTCAGATTTCCTCTGCTGCATCTTTATTTATAACACAGAGATTAATTTTACAGGACATTTCCCCGTTATAGTTACTTTTCTTGCTCCTTTAATTAGGCATCTGTGGGTTGCAACGTCCTGGGCTTGACCTTGTGAAGCCCTAAACCAGCTCCTAAGCCCCTGAGCCTCAGTTTCTTTTCCAATGATTCGTGGTAGTTTAGAAATCAAGCTAGGTGTGCCTTTATTTTATTCTTCTATTGCACTGCCGTGTTTTATTTAACTTTGAAAATGTATCTGATGGGAAGGAAAAATAAATCAATGGTCTAATAATAGCTGTTCCACATTTCACACTGTGACTCAGGACTCATTGAAAGATGTTATTTATGATAAACCTCATCCGTAGCTTTTTCTTTCGCTAAAACGCAGAGAAATAATTAATAGGGTTTGGGTTTTTTAATAGTCAGTGTTTACTGTTTATCATTTTGATTAATCGTCTCCTTCTGACAAGTAAATTAGTTTCCATAGGAATGCTGTGTGTTTCTCATTTAGCTCCTGCCTGCCATGGCCATTCAAATACTTCACCTCCTGCTGTCCACTGTTCTAAAGGAGTAAGGAAAGTAGTGAAGGAATCATTCTGAAAGTGATTTCTGCAACATTCAGACATAAGTACAAAGTGCAGGTAGCCACGAACTGATTCTGGAGGTCATACAACTGGGGACTCCAAATTTCCCCTCACAACTCACCCTTCAACAAAGGTTTGAGCAAAAAAGCAGCTTCTGCTTCCTCATGCAGTAAGGCAGGAGACTCCATCGTTCTGTCAGCACTACGTCATGTCACAGAATCAGAGAATGGTCTGGCTTGGAAGGGACCTTAAAGATCACCCAGTTCCAACCCCGCTGCCATGGGCAAGGCCACCTCTCACCGGACTGGGTGGCTCAAAGCCTCATCCAACCTGGCCTCGAATACTTCCAGGGAGGCGGCATCCTCTTCCAGTGCCTCAGCACCCTCACTCTAAAGAATTTCCTCCCAATATCTACTATAAATCTACCCTCTTCTAGCTTAGAGCCATCTCCCCTCGTCCTACGTCTTTCTACTGAATTGGGATTGCAGCTGCACAGCAATGGAGGAGGAAACACATTGCAGCAAGCCAGATTTTCACAAAGCATTAGCTATGTGTTTCAAACCTCAGCATTAAAGTAATTGAGCTAAGGATGTCTTGAAACCACCTTTCTTTGAAAAACAAAGGTATAAAAACATATGTAAAAAATAAAACCAGTAAGTATACAGAAAGTATAATTCTGAAACAGCTTGTGCTCACGGGAGGGCAGTACATTCTGCTGCATAACTACAACAAACACACACACAGAGACCAGGTTGCACACCCTGTTTGCTTAGTGGGAGTCTAGGGCATAAGAGGAGACAAACCCTGCTCGGTGGGTGCAGAGGAAGCCTGGCAAGCAATGTCTGTACATTTTCCACCATCTACTGGTGATCTGGAGACCTGCAAACACGAGGCAAAGGGAGGAAAGGGTGAGCTGGAGGCTCTCCTGCAACTCTGAGTGAGCTGTGAGATATTCACAGAACCACACAAAATCACAGAATGGTAGGGACTGGAAGGGACTTCGAAAGATCATCCAGTCCAATCCCCCTGGCACAGCAGGATCCCCTAGATCCAGTCACACAGGAACATGGCCAGGTGGGTTTTAAATGTCTCGAGACTGAGACTCCACAACTACCCTGGGCAGCCCCTTCCAGTGCTCCGCCACCCTCACCATGAAGAAGTTCCTTCTCAGACTGATGTGGAACCTCCTACATTCCAGCCCACACCCAGTGCCCCTTGTCCCATCGTTGGATGCCTCTGAGCAGAGCCTGGCTCCATCCTCCTGACACCCACCCTTCACATTTTTACCAACATTAATGGGGTCATCCCTCAGTCTCCTTTACTCCAAGCACAAGAGACCCAGCTTCCTCAGCCTTTTCTCATCAGGGAGATGCTCCACTCCCTTCCTCATTTTCCTGGATGGACGTCACAGAAAGCTTCAGCATGGTGCCAGGAGCTGTGAGAGGTTTGCTGGATGTGTGTTGTGCACCCAGCAGGGGAGGGCCAGGCAGAGCAAAAAGGAATGAAAGCAGCAGTGAGTATATGGTTAAATCAATCTCACTGAGAGATGCTAAAACATTCCTTCTTGCTCTTCTTCCCATAAATGCCTCACAAATGCTTTGGATGCATTGTACAGGAGGGTTGTGTGCAGGACAGCTTTGCAGGGATGCTATTCGGGTGAAACCAACGTCCCACCAGCTGCTGGGGTTTGCCTTTTGCTCTCAGCTTCTCTGCCGGGTCTCGAGTGAAGGGAGCATTCCTTCAAAGGCACATCACCGTCTTGTGGGGAACGAACTTAGTGCAGCGCTCTCATAAGAAAGGAAAGCTGACCGAAGTCAACTCACTTCAGCTTCAGTCAGGCTCTAAGTGAATTTTGGGCTGTCTGTGGTCTCGTCTGCACGGGGGGGGGATCTGATTTGCATGGCTGCAGGAGTTGTTCTGCTGCCATCATTTCACTGTGCTGGAGCAGCTCTTTGGGACTATGGGACATCTCTGAGTCACAGCAACAGTATTCATGTTCCACTGGACCACCAAAAGTAGTCAACTTCCACAGACTCCTAGAATCATTCCGGTTGGAAAAGACTCCTGAGGTCATCAAGTCCAACCAATAACCCTACTCTGCCAAGGTCACTACTAGACCAGATCTCTGTGCACCACATCTAAACAATCTTTAAACATCTCCAGGGATGGGGACTCAAACCCCTTCCTGGGCAGCCTGTCCCAAGGCCTGACCACTCTGTCAGTGAGAAAATGTTTCCTCATGTCCAACCTAACCCTCCCCTGGTGCAGCTTGAGGTCCTTCCCTCTTGTTCTGTCACTAAAGACCTGTGAGAAGAGACTAGCACCCACCTCTCTACAGTTGTAGAGGGTGGTAAGGTCCCCCCTCAGCCTCCTTTTCCTCAGGCTGACCAGCCCCAGCTCCCTCAGCTGCTCCTCATCACACTTGTTGTCTAGGCCCTTCACCAGCTTGTGAATGGGAGCTGGAAGACTGTTCTAAGGCTACAGCAAACAAGAGGAGCTTCTTACTCACAGTGAGTAGTGAAGCTGCCAACTTCTTTGTATACACACGGCTTCAAAACAGAGGTTTGCACAAATTCATAGAATAAACATTTGCTGAGAGCTGCCAAACACCAACTGCCACATGCAAGTCACTCATCAGTAGAGGCTGGCAAAGGAGATGGACTTTAGGTGTCCAACAGTAGATGTGTTTCAGCACATCACAGGTAGATGATACCCTGTGACCGCGTGACGGCTAGGCTGTTGAATTCTGTCCCAGTGAGTGCCACCTCTCTTTACAAATTGGAAGAACTTCACTAACCTTAAAGAGCATGAAGAAAGCTTCAAGAGAAGACTCTCTACCCAGGTCATAGCCTGGTGTGGTGTCTACGTACCCTAGCGTGATGCCTCTGAAGTTTGGCAAGTCAACTGTTTCATGGTAGCACAGATGACAAAGGCTCCCTGTGCACCTCCAGCTTCCTCCCAGTCTGTCCAGAGTGAGAGGCCCCAAAAGCCAGCTTCAGCCAGGGCCTACCTGCAGGCACTGATAGGAGCTGGACATACTCTGGTGACAGCTGGCTGGCCACCAGTCCCCATCAGCACCTACCCACCACCCTGCATCAGCCATTCTGGACTGTGTGTGGGATCAGCAGGGGAGACCCCTCTTAGGAACAGAATAGCAGACACCTGAACATTAGTTTTCTGCTTCCTAGGAGTGCACCCAGGGCATCGAGCTGTGAGGGGTACACAGAACCATAGAATCACAGAATGGCCAGGGTTGGAAGGGACCTTAAAGAGCATCTGGTTCCAACCTCCCTGCACAGGCAGGGACACCTTCACTAGAGCAGGTTGGTGAGTGCCCCATCCAACCTGGCCTTGAACACTGCCAGGGATGGGGCAGCACGGTCCCTTGGGCAGCCTGTTCCAGCACCTCACTACCCTCACAGCAAAGAATTGGTTCCTCCTGTCCAACCTCAATCTCCCCTCTTCAAGTCTGTAACCCTTCCCCTTGTCCTCAAGAAGCTGACAGCTCCCTGCCCTTCATGTTTTCCTCTAAAGCTGATACTTAAAGGAATAGGGAAGAAAAAGCCCTACTTAAACTTCAGACAGAAGGTTACACGCTGGAGTGAGAACACCTACGTCACCATCTCCTGCTTGTTGCACTCTCTCACTTCTGAGATTTTATTTTCAACTGGAAACTCTGTGATTTATTTGCTGTGAAGAGCAGGGAAACGTGAATCTCAAACAAAGAGAAACGCCAGGAGAGAAAAACTATTTCCTGCCCAGGTCTAGAGCTACAAGAGCTGCAGAATTACAGGGCAGTCTAACAGCTCCCAGCCCAGGCAGTCCATTTTTTATCTCTCGGAGCTAAACATAAATTATCAGCAGCATTTTGTGCCTCGGCTGTTACTCAGTCCAAGCCCACACGGTGCACAGAAAGTCAGCTGAAAAGCAACGAGACCTCAGAAAGCCTCATCGTGTTCACATTGAACAGAGACAACCCCCAAAAGCCCGCTGGGAAGGGCTCCTCTTTATCAACTGACGGCAGAGCCTTGCGTGTTCCTGACAGAACTCAGCCACTCCATCAATCAAAGTGACTGAAATCCACTGCAAAGCCAATTCAGCAACTCCAGCGGCTGGAGTAATTCAGCACCAACCTAATTGCTTTTACTTAGGATTATAATTAGGACCCATTTGACAAATGCTGCTCTTGCTGGGCCAGGGATGATCAGGATATAATGAGTTGTGGGAGTCCTACCTTCTGGGCCGCGGCTCCCTGTGTGCCGAGGAGAGAGCTGCACTCCCCTTCGTGGTATTCTTCTTTGCACTCCCGGCAAAACACAAACTGGAAAACAAACCAGAGCACACCAGTCACAAAAACACACTGGGGATCTAGACAGCAGGTTGCAATCATGAAGAGTCAGACAACAGATGATCTCTTGCCCTTCTCATCCCATTAAGTTCCCGTAATCCTCCTAATTGCACATCTTATTACGCGCTCTGATCGTTAACACGACAGTTCTGCTGGTATTATTACACATCTCATCGGTGAAGTAACACAAATGCCATTACTAAAAATGAGATGTCTCCTCACGGCCTGTTTAGGGACAGAAAGTCATACTGGACACCTCTGGATGTGTTTCTCCTGCAGCAGACTCTGTTTGTACAAGGAGGGTAGCGGCTGAAACAAGCAGACTCATAGAACCACGGACTGTCTTTGATTGGAAGAGAACTTTAAGAGTAGTGAGGTGATGGTGCCCCTGTACTCTGCACTTGTGAGACCACACCTTGAGTACTGGTCCAGTTTTGGGCACCACGGGTAAGAAGGACATTGAGGTGCTGGAGTGGGGCCAGAGATGGGCAGTGAGGCTGGGGAGAGGGCTGGCAAACAGGCCCCGTGAAGAGTGGCTGAGGGAGCTGGGGTTGTTTAGTCTGAAGAAGAGGAGACCTTCTTGCTCTCTACAGCTACCTCAAAGGAGGTTGTAGCCAGGCTGGGGCTGGTCCCTTCTTCCAAATTACTAATGATGGACTGAGGGGAAATGGCCTCAAGTTGTGTCAGGGGAGGTTTAGACTGCATCTCAGGAAGAAGTTCTGTGCTGAGAGAGTGGTTGGGCACTGGAACAGGCTGCCCAGGGAGGTTGTAGAGTCCCCATCCCTGGAGGGGTTTAAAAACTGAGTAGCCAGAGCATTTGAGGCCATGGTCTAGGGGCTGGGGAGCTGTTGGGATGAGGGCTGGACTTGATAACCCTGGAGATCCTTTCCAGCCATAACGACTCTATGATCATCAAGACCAACCTTCGACCCAGCACCACCAGGTCACCACTAAACCACGTCTCTGTGCACCAGGTCCATGTGTCATTTAAGTGTGTCCAGGGACGGTGACTCACCACCTCCCTGGGCAGCTTGTTCCAGTGTTTGATAACCCTTTTGGTGAAGAAATTCATGCTAACATCCAGCCTAAACCTCCCTAATTCTTCTTTATAGCGTTCATTAATGGAAATAGTCTGTTCCTTACACTGAATCAAATTCCTTCTTTACTGGAAACTACTGCTGACTTCACTAAGAGATGATCAATTCCTGCAGGTCACACAAGATACCTCGTTCTGGAAAATTACGCCCTTGCCACAGACTTTATGCAGTGGTTTTAAAAAATGCACAGGAAGAACACAATGACAGGTTGCTTTACGTGGGTTTTCAGGGTCTACCTCTAGACCCTTCTTGCACTTCTGCCAACCCTTCATGATGTTGTTCTTTAGAAACTGCAATTGAAAAGTAGCATCTTTTGCAGATGAGCAAAACAACTGTCCCCACCTCAGCCCGAGCCGCCTCTGCCGCCTAAATTGATTCATGTATATCAAGTCCAATGCCTTTTTTTAAACTCTGAAATGAAGATATCTCTCCTGACACATGTCAAAATCTTTGACCCATCAAGGCTGCATTAAATTCTGTGTCCTTGCTGGTGAGGGTAGAAGTCAACAATGCAAAATGGGTCTCTTTTATGCGGTTCTAAAGCGATGCCATCTCGATGCAACTCCAGACTCTGCAAGATGTCTCAGTAGGAAGCCACTCTGACTGACATTCTGAGCAGGACCGATAAAACAGCCGTGATGCTTTCGATACAGAGCTGTATTCACATGTAATGAATAAAGGATGTCAGGAGGACATGACACCGGAGCATTTGTCTGCCACAAAGCCCAGCTTTCGCAATTTCATCTTGAGCTCTTTCAAGCTGTATTGTCGCTTTTCTAAGGAGCACTGAAAATCACATTTCATTGTCATGCTAAAGAAGCTGCTGCCCTTTCAAGAAAGGAAGCACTGTGCCAGTCCACAAGGGTTGATCCTCTTATTCAGAAAGCCAAGGAAATCTGGAATGGAAGAGTGGAGTGAGTGTCTGAACTTCCAGAGACACCAAACCTAATCACTTGCTTTCTCCTCACTTCTTCCTGCTACTGCATGGATCACTTACAAGGTTTTGTTTCACTTCAGCTAATGCTCATTTGTTAAATCACTTGCACTTGTAGGCAAACAGCTTAACCAGGGAGGCACCCTTGTCAGGTGTCCTTCACAAGAGACTGTGTTCCTTTAGTAGAATCACAGACTCATGGGATGGCTTAACTAGGAAGGAACCTCAGATCATCTACTTCTGAAGCCTCACTACACATGTCTCAAGACACCAGGTTGCCCAGAGCCCCATCCTATGCTGACCTTGGACACTTCCAGGGATGGAGCATCCACAACCTCTCTGGGAAACCTGTTCCAGTGCCTCAGCACCCTCATGGTGAGGAATTTCTTCCTAAGATCTAATCTAAATCTCCTCTCTTTTAGGTTGAAATCATTCCCCCTTGGAGTCCCTCATAAAAAGTCTCTCTCTAGCTTTTCTGTTGCCCCCTTCAACTACTGGAAGTCTGCTGTAAGTTCTCCCTGGAGCCTTCTCTTCTCCCAGCTGAACAGCCTCAATTCCCTCAGCCTGTTTGCACAGGAGAGATGCTCCAGCCCTCTGATCATAACTGAGGGGGAGAATCACCTCCCCTGACCTGGTGGCCACGCTTCACACATGACATTCACATACAGCAAGCACATGTTTGTGCTTGGGGTTCACCCAACCCAGAGGCAGCACCTTGCACTCGGATTTCCTGAACCTTATGCAATTCGTGCAGGCCCAGTTCTCCTCCTTGTCCACGTCCCTCTGGATGACCTCCTCCCAGAACTTAGTGTCATTGGCAAACGACACCAAGGGGCACTGAGGGGCCCCTCAGAGTCACTGTCCATGTTGCTGATAAAGTTGTTAAACAACACTGGACCCAAAACAGACCCCTGAGCAATCACAGAATTATTGAGGCTTTAAAAGACCTCTGAGCTCATCCAGCCCGTGACTCGAGGTGAGAGTCACCAGTGCCCAGTACAGGGGGACCATCACTTGTAACCGATCTCTGCTTGGACAGGGAGCTGCTGATCACAACTCTTTCAGTGTGATGGTCCAGCCAATTCCTTCTCCACTAGAGCGTCGACAAATACAACAATTAGCTCGGCATTAGTGGTCAGAAGCTGCAGCCATGTTGACCACTGCTCAGGCACGTTCAGAGAGGCATGACTTCTTGTCCCTTAACAAGGCTATGGCCAGCTCTAACTGTACTTCCTACTGCGTATGCTATTAGCTTTTAACTTTGAGATTTTATTTCCTTATGAACAGACACATCTGGCTGGAAACCTTTGCCCAAAGGTGTTTAGCAAACACTTTATCCCTGGCTTATCACACAGCGCCGCAGCCTGCTCTCCTCTCTCATATCTCGCTCTTTCTTTCCCATGCGATTCTAAACCTTTACAGACCAGAAATTGTGAGAGCTTCTCCTCCCTCTCTACACTGCCCTGCTGAGACCACATCTGGAATACTGCGGCTGGTTCTGGGCCCCTCTGCTCCAGAAGGACACAGAGCTGCTGGAGAGAGTCCAGTGCAGAGTCACAGAGATGATGAGGGGAGGGGAGCAGCTCCCTGATGAGGAGAGGCTGAGGGAGCTGGGGCTCTGGAGCTGGGAAAAAAGGAGGCTGAGGGGTGGCCCCACAGATGTTGATCAGTATGTGAAGGGTGGGTGTCAGGAGGATGGAGCCAGGCTCTGCTCAGGGGCACCCAGGGACAGGACAAGGGGCAGTGGGTGTGAGCTGGAACAGAGGAGGTTCCACATCAGTGTGAGAAGGACCTTCTTCCCAGTGAGGGTGCCAGAGCCCTGGCAGGGGCGTTCTTTCCCCACTGGAAACACGCATGGGTGTGTAACTGGGCCTTTCACCCTGCACGTAAGTCCGTGAGTGAGCCTGTGACATCCTTGTAATGAAACAAAGCCTGGTGGTTCCTTTTTTCTGTGAGACAGGATACTCTCTTCACATGTTATTAGATAATGGATGAGATGTAAAATCAGTTCTGTGGCAAAAGAACGCCCTGGAGGCTGCTCCGTTCGTCAGAATAAATAGGCACCCCCAGCAGAAATGCATTAAGCGCTGCCTTCGACGGCGGAGCGTGCATCATCAAGAAAAGGCACGCCGCGCACGACAGAGAGCGGTCTGGGGTGGTTTTACTCATCTTTCACATCCAGACATCAAAAACCAGAATAAACTCGCAGTACTAAAATAGAGCAACTGCAAAAACGCTGTCACTTAACTTGTGTTTTGTGGCTTCATTAATATTAATCAGGTCGTTTTGTCACTGGCAAGGAAAGGATTTCAGTTTTTCAGTTGTTCACTCAGGATTTTACACCTTTGCACAGATTTATTATTACTAATAACAATTCTAACTGTCAGTCTCCTTCTATCAATTTAAGCAGCGTGTGACTTGGTCTAGCTGATGCTGCTCTGGCAGGGGGACTGGATTAGATGATCTTTCGAGGTCCCTTCCAATCCCTGATGTTCTGTGACTGCTAATCCTGGCCACGCTCTCTTTTCCTTCACTTGGCAGAAAAGGCCTGGCAGATGACCGTGGAGATACAAACAGCACGTAAACCTGCTATGTCTTTGTGTAGTTAGCACTTGCCGTGGTTACCCTTGAAAGGTTCTTCAGCTGGAAAACAACCAATGCAAAGAATAAATCCCAAAGGTCCTAAACCTACCCTCTAGGTTTTCGCGTTCAAAAGAGGATTAGCACGGAAATCCCCAGAGCACCTAAAGGACTGAAGCCCTGGAAATTAACACAACCTGTGGGTGTGCTACTACAGGCTTTCAAGGGTCTGGACAAATGTATGACCCCGGGCCTGAGCAGAATCCTGAATCCAAGCAAACCCAGAACAGGAGGCATTAAAACCCTTAACAGGGATCCAGATCTTGGTCTTTAAACTCCTTCTGTCTTCACAACCATCGAAATCACAGCGCTCTGTGCAGCTCTGTGGAATCTGAGCCCCACAGATGAGATCTGCAGCGCCGAGATGAACCATCCATCTCAGATTCCTCCTCAAAAGAACCACAGTCTGGTTTGCTAAGGTCCAAACGCAGCGCAGCAAAGGTAATCACAAAGGTATTTCCATGCTTTTCCAGGGTAATAAATACATGAAAATATGATAGGAGAGTGCAAGTATGATCTTTCGAGGTCCCTTCCCATCCCTAATGTTTCTGTGGTTCTGTGATTCTGTGAAGTAAGTACTCAGCACTCACACAGAATCTCCAGCGAGATCTCAGCAGTAAATGTTTATCTTGCACACAGCAAGGGTATCCGTGTTTGTTTCTTTAGCAGACTAGCTGCATGTTTCAGCTAGATGGCTTCTGCTGTTGTTTTTGTTGGGTTGTTTTTTCACATGGAGGATGCTTTCTTAAGCAATAACACAAATAAACCAGTGGAAAGGCAATAAAAACCCCTTTTAAAGGAACTGCTTATTATTCCTACACATCCTGCTATATCCTTACGATTCCTACGGATCCCTTACACATGCGAGGCACATTTCTCTTGTCCACCTACAGCAACATCAAGGAGTTATATGAGCACATGCTAAGGGAAATCAAAGTGACCAGACAGTGCCCATAACACTCAAAGTAATCTCTGCAGTTCTGCTTAGAGAAATGCTGCTTCCCACTGCACTTCCCAAAGCACAAAGTGCCACATGCACTCAGCTGTACTAGGCTCCGGTGAGGCCTCGTCTTGAGATCTGGGGGCAGTGCCGGGCTCCTCACTTCAAGAAAGAGATGGAGGGGCTGGAGCAGGTCCAGAGGAGCAAGGAGGCTGGGGAAGGGACTGGAGGGAAGGGCTGGTGAGGAGAGGCTGAGGGAGCTGGGGGTGTTCAGCCTGGAGGAGAGGAGACTAAGGGGAGACCTTCTCCTTCTCTCCAAATCCCTGAAGAAGGGTTGTAGTCAGGTGGAGGTCGGGCTCTTCTCCCAGGCAACTAGGGACAGGACCAGAGGGCAGGGCCTGAAGCTGCCAGGAGAGGGTCAGGCTGGATGTCAGGAAGCCCTTCCTCACGTGAAGGGTGATCAGATACCGGACTGGGCTGCCCAGGGCGGTGGGGGAGTCCCCATCCCTGGTGGTGTTTAAGGACAGCCTGGCTGCGGCCCTTAGTGCCCTGCTCTGGCTGATGTGATGATGTTAGGACATAGGCTGGGTTTGATGAGCTCAGAGGGCTTTTGCAGCTTCAATAATTCTGTGGTTCTGTGATATTTATCTACAAAATATTTTTTTTTAAAAAAAAAGCCCCCAGAACCCCAATTTCCCTGTAAATCCCCAGAAAAGGGACGTTCACCCTACTCAGTACCTCGCTATATAAATTACCACATAGCAGATCTTTTGAATAAGAGAGCAGCTGGATTTTTCAAACACCCACAAACACAGGCTAACCACTTTCTACTTTGAAACTACTTACTTGGCTACGTATTTCCACCCAGAGGCAATTAAAACACCCCCTCACCCACCCTGAAATGTGACAGCTCTTGATGTGCTCCTGCCGTGAAGCACCCACCTCGGGCACTGGATTGTCCTGGCCCCTGGCACTGGGTTCCATCCAACACCAAGCGCGAGACTGCCACCCGCACGCCCTGCCCGTTGCTGTCCCTTGTGCTCACAGCAAGAGACTTCTGCAGCAGAACAGCTGCCATCTGCAGCAGCTCTGTTTACTCTGGATTCGTGGCTCTGCCAGTTGTCAGCTCCACAAACCCCCCCCAGACGCTCCAACGGGACGAGCATCCACTGTTCACGGCACCGCTCTCATCAGGTGTCGCGCGACGGCGCAGCGCGGTAGCACGCGCAGAGCCACTGTGGTCTCTGGCCCGTACCCCGACGCGCGCGCGCTCGCCATGCATATTTCATGGCAAATCAAACCGCCGGGAGAAGCACGACGCTCTGTCAAAACACGCTGCCAGAACGCACGGAGCCGCGGTCTCCGTGCACCTTTTGCAGTCTGAGGGCGATTTGCTCTCGGTACTGCGAGAGGCGATTTTCTGTAAACATGAAAAGCTTTAAGCGTGGGGCTGCGTCGACACATCTCTGAGAGGTTTTGGTGGTTTTCTGCCGAATCTGAACCTGGAAGTCTCCTTCCTGACTTGTGCAAAACAACCCGGGGCTCATTTCCAGAGGTCTCGATACCAGCTTGCGTGCAGAATCACAGAGTCACAGAACATCAGGGATTGGAAAGGACTTCACAGATCATCTAGCCCAATCCCTCTGCCACAGCAGGACCACCTAGATCCAGCTACACAGGAATCATTCAGGTTGTAAAAAACCTTTAAGACCATCGAGTCCAACCACAAACCCAGCTGTCCCAAGGACACCACTAAACCTGGTCCCTGTGCCCCAGATCTCCACGACTTCTAAACACATCCAGGGCTAGCAATTCAACCCCCTCCCTGGGCAGCCTGTTCCAAGGCCCGAGCACCCTTCCAATGAAGATGTTTTTCCTAATGTCCAACCCAAACTTCCCCTGGCACAACTTGAGGTCGTTTCTTCTTGTCCTGTCACTTGTTCCTTCTGAGAAGAGACGGGCCCCCACCTCTCTACATCCTCTTTCCAGGTAGTCGTAGACAGCAATGAGATCTGCCCTCAGGCTCCTCTCCTCCAGCTCCTTCAATTGCTCCTCACAAGGCTGGTTCTCCAGCCCCTTCACCAACCTTGTTGCCCTTCTTTGGACCCACTCCAGTACCTCAATGTCTTTTTTGCCTTCCGATAGCGGACTGCCCAGGCAGCCTGGAGTTCAGGCACTGCATTAGTGTCAAAGTGGACCATGGATTTATTTCACTGTCTGAACGGGCACAGCTGGACCTGGCAGGGTTGCACAGCCTTACCAGGGAGCAGAACACTGTGCTCTGGAGCCCTGGGAAGAGATGCCCAGATTGATGCCAACCAAGCTACGTCTGGAAAAGGAAGCCAAACAAGCTTAAACAAAGTAGGCAGCTGCCGACAGCACCCTGCTGCTAAACACAGCAAGAGGCTCATGTCCCTGTTACCTGTGCCAAAGCAGCGGACAGCAGGCACAGAGCAAAGCTTCTAGCTTGTCTTGCTACGGGCACTGTGACAAGACCTCAGATGTTCAACATTACTACTCTGAGGAGCTCTTCCTAACCCAAGAAACAGTTCCTGCTATGGGTTCTGACCCCTGCTTCAGCACCAGCTGTCACAGCTAGGCATCTTGCTCTGCTCACAATTCCCACTTCTTATTTCTCAGGTGGCACAACAGACAATATTTGCAACTGATACTGCTGAGGAGCTTTAAGGTAGCCCTGCTGGAAGCCTCACTACCATGTCAGTAACCTGTAGCATGTGGGACCTGGGCTGCTGTTCTCAGCATGATGCTGTGGGATGCTGGGTAGATGTTTCAGCACTGCTTGGGGTGCAGAAATAAAGATATCCCCTACTTCTGAGTGTAGCACACCATGACAAAGACATCTGAATCCGTATCATGCTCTTGCTGGAACTCCTGGAGATTAAAAACAATTATGTAGGAGGGAGCTGGGGCTATTCAGTTGAGAGAAGAGGAGGCTGAGAGGAGACCTTCTTGCTCTCTACAGCTCCCTCAAAGGAGGCTGTAGCCAGGCTGCTGCTGGTCTCTTCTCCCAAACAAGGACAAGGGGAAATGGCCTCCAGTTGCATCAGAGGAGGTTTAGATTGGATCTTAGGAAGAAGTTCTTTCCCTAGAGAGTGGTTGGGCACTGGAACAGGCTGCCCAGGGAGGTGCTGGAGTCCCCATCCCTGGAGGGGTTTAAAAACTGATTAGCCAGAGCACTTGAGTCCTTGGTCTAGGGGTTAGGGAGATGCTGGGTGAGGGCTGAACTTGCTGATCCTGGAGGTCCTTTCCAGCCATCATGATTCTATGGTTCTATTATTGGCTTAATGCTGTTCCCACATAAATAACTTCAGTAAGTGGTACAGACATCTAAGCACATCTCTCTGGCAATTTTATGCCTGGATGACTACCAAAAGGCAAAGTAGATGCAGGCAAACTTAAGACTTCTATAAATTATTTCCATAATAAATTAGGTAGCATTAATGTGGGGGGAAAAAAAATCAATATTATGATCACCTTGTAATCTAATAGAATATTTTAGTCATTTGTAAATACCAGGAAGATTTTCAAAGCAGTCAAAGAACTAAAAATATTCTAAACTGTGACTTCACACAATACTTTGGGAATCTAGTGTCCACTGTTCTCTGTATTTGGAATATCTCTCAAAAGAATGTAGCACTTACAACAGATGAAAAGAAAAAAAAGGTAATTAAACCCCTAAATCATGGAATCACAGGATTTTTGAGGGTGAAAAAGCCCACTGAGATCATCTAGCCCAGCCCAGGACCTAACATCATCACAATCATCCTGACCACGGCACTAAGTGCCACAGCCAGTCAGTCCTTCAGCACCTCCAGGGATGGGGACTCCCCCACTGCCCTGGGCAGTCCAGTCCAGGCTCTGATCACCCTTTCCATGAGGAAGGGCTTCCTAACATCCAACCTAACCCTCCCCTGGTGCAGCCTCAGGCCCTGCCCTCTCATCCTTGTGCTGGCTGCCTGAGAGAAAAGCCGGACCCCCACCTGACTACAACCTCCCTTCAGGGAGATGTAGAGGAGCAAAGGTCCCCCCTGAGTCTCCTCTTCTCCAGGCTGAACATTCCCAGCTGACTCAGCCTCTTCCTATCAGACTTCCCCTCTAGTCCCTTCCTCAGCCTGGCTGCTCTCCTTTGGACCCGCCCCAGTCCCTCAACATCAAAGACACATCACTCCACCGGTGTGATGGCAGCAGAATGTTGGGCAGCCACACGAAAACATCACTTCTCACAGGTCTGAAGAAGATGTTTTGGTGCTGAATGCATGGATCAGCTCACAAGGAATGCCGTGAGGAACGAATCTCACTGCCCTAGCAGCGCGGCAGATCAATGAATAGATGCCATTTAATACTGCAACAAACTATTTCCAAACGAAAATACCTCTGCTGTGCCCTCGCGACTTGGCCATCTGAGCATCTAGATGTTCAAAGAGTCCTGGAAACCCTATGGATTCATTAACGTGCTTCTCGAACTCCTGAACAAACAGGCTGGGAAGCTGCTGAGAGGGAAGAAACTCTCCAGTGCACGTGCACTTCCCCGAGTGTTTGTTGTAGTACCCCCAGCAGAATCAAGGCACCCCACGTATCAGCCTGTATTCGGTGCCACCCGGACTGTGTCCCTGCAATCACGAGCAAGCACCTAGCCCAGACAGTCCCACCCAGGAACACGGACCCGTTCCCAGAAGATGGCAGCAGTGACACAGGAATCAGCAGCAGCAGGCTCTGCTCAGCTTTTCCCCTGGTGAAACGTTCGACCAGAAAATGGTCCTCAACAGCTACGCTCCTACTAGATACCACTGAGCAGAGCCCGGCTCCATCCTCCTGACACCCACCCTTTCTGTGTAAGGTCCAGTGAACGTGCCTTTCCTTCCAGAGACCAGACACAGCAAGGCGTTAGGTGGTTTCTCCCAGAAAAATCCCCCCCACACACTTTTTTTTTGAGAGGAGTGGGTGAAAGAAATGGTTCCAAGCCTCTATTCTGCTTCTAGTTTTTGTTTGCCTCGTGAAGAAGGCAATCCTTTGAAATTAGAGAATAAATGGTCTACAACCATCAACACCAATCCGTGTTGCCTTCAAAGAGCAGCACCATTCAGTTCAACAACTGCTTGGTTCAGATTCAGAGTGTGAATAGTGCTTTACTCCAAAAAACCCCCGACCCCTGCACTAGAAGCTTCTAATCAGATGTGTTTCTAAGCCTGAATGTTGATACCAAACAGCACTGAGAAACTTAAGGTAGATTTCAGATATAGATGAAAACTTGGTGTTAAGCCTCAGTCTAAGATTAGATGTAACCCGAACTTTGAACCCCGTCAATTCCAAGACCTGCAGGATGGACTTAGACTCAGGATCTGCAATTAGAAGTCATCTGAGAGGGGAATAAATGACAATAAAAGCTGTGTAAAAAAGAACTGAGGAAGGAGTAGTGAGGACTTCTGAAAACCTTCCTGTCTGGTTCTCCTGCAAGGAGCATCATCTTTGCAAAAGACTCCACGAATACTGCTAGAGGGAGGACTGGGACAACAGTGCAAACATCACGCTTCATCTTTCAAGGAAGAAAAGCAAGTGCTTCCTGAGAAACACAGGTCTGATGAAAAAATCAATGAGAGCTGGCCCGGTTCATGCTGGGAGCGCCCAGTCACAACCCAGAGCTCCAGTTAATTTCTACACCTTCTCAGCACAGGGGCTAGTTGTGTGATTTCAAGTCATTTTCCTCTGAAAGAAGAATGTCTTTAAAAAAAAGCTGGTGCTCACTGTGTTCCCAGAGCAGACACCTGGTCGATAATGTGGCTCCTTGTGCGACCTTTCAGACCGATCCTTTTCTGCTTTGTTGATCCTAGGTGTTTTCTAGAACATAATTACACAAACTACCCAAAAATGTGCGAGTTCAGAACATCAGTGGCCAACGGGAAATGCAGGCGGTTTGGCACTTGTCTCAGCATCATTCAGACAAACACTTAAGCACCAGAAACTCCATACCCAGCCTCTGGATACCCACACACACTATAAACCCCACCAAGAGTGTTCTGTGTCAGCACATACTGACCGGATGGTGGCAAGAGCCTTGTCTACAAAAAATACGCTCCATAAACTTCCATGTTTATCATAAATCATTTCATAGAATTATAAAATCATTCAGGTTGGAAATGACTCCTGAGATCATCAAGTCCAACCAATGACCCTACTTTACCCAGTTCACCACTAGATCACATCTCTCAGCACCACATCTAAACAATCTTTAAACACCTCCAGAGATGGGGACTCAACCTCCTCCCTGGGCAGCCTGTTCCAAGGCCCTGACCACCCTTCTTTCAGTGAAAAAATGTTTCCTCACGTCCGGCCTGACCTGGTGCAGCTTGAGGCTGTTCCCTCTTGTTCTACCTGTGAGAAGAAAGCAGCACCCACTTCTCTACAGTCTCCCTTCAGGCAGTTGTAGAGAGCAACAAGGACAACCTCCTCTTCCTCAGGCTAAACAGCCCCAGGTCCCTCAGCTGTTCCTCATAAGACACCTGTTCCACGTCCTTTACCAGCTTGGTGGCTGCCTCTGTCCCCTCCCCAACCCTTCAAGGTCCCTCTTGCAGTGAAGGGCCCAAAACCAGACAAGACTCCAGGAGTGGCCTCACCAAAGCTGGCTAGAGGGGAATGGTCACCTCCCTGCTCCTGCTCTCACTCCTTTCCGTGTTCTCAAAAGGCTCAGAAGAAGCAGTCACACCTGGGAGCCTTCCAGCCATAAAGCCACATGACTTTGGAGGACTCTTGGGGTAGGAACACAAATGTGTTTGGAGACATCCCCCCTCTCTAACTTCAAGACATCCTTAAGCCATTCTGTGCAAAGGAGTCAGTGGTAAACAGGGTAGCACGAGCTACATTCTGTATTCAGGACCGGTATAAAAAGCAGATGATTGATCAAGGGGGAAAAATAAAGAAAAGGGAAGCTTTGGTTTCTTTCTGTCTATTCAGATAAAACTGAGCCCGAGGAAATGACTGTCTAATCCCCTCTACTTGAGCACAAATGCCTGCGGTTCTTTTCTGTTACTGTTCGTGATAGCTTGGCCTTTGTTGTGGTTCTCTTCTTTCACAGACATGAGGAAGGGAGTGGAGCATCTTCCTGCTGAGAAAAGGCTGAGGGACCTGGGTCTCTTGAGCTTGGAAAAAAGGAGGCTGAGGGGTGACCCCACAGATGTTGATCAGTATGTGAAGGGTGGGTGTCAGGAGGATGGAGCCAGGCTCTGCTCAGGGGCACCCAGGGACAGGACGAGGGGCAGCAGGTGTCAGCTGGAATAGAGGAGGTTCCACATCAGTGTGAGAAGGACCTTCTTCCCAGTGAGGGTGACAGAGCACTGGCAGGGGCTGCCCAGGGAGGTTCTGGAGTCTCCTTCTCTGGAGACATTTAAAACCCACCTGGATGTGTTCCTGTGTGACTTGATCTAGGGGATCCTGCTGGGGGGAGGGGGATTAGGCTGGATGATCTTTCAAGGTCCTTTCCAATCCCTGATGTTCTGTGGTTTTGTGATTCCTGTTCAAGGAACAGGTTGGAAATGCAACGCATGCTTTTCGGTTGAGCTCATTTGTAGCCTTTGCTCATCAGCTCTTGCATTTGAGGAGTCTGTGTCCAGTTCCATGAACATACTGAATCCTCATCACTTACTAAGGCAACATTAGAAAGTCAGCACTAACAGGTACTTGCTCTAACCACCGCGGATACCAAGAGTGACTACTTCACCACGTGCACAGTACAGAATCACAGAAACATTTAGGTTGGAAAAGACTTAGAAGATCATCAAGTTCAACTTTTCACTCTACTCTTATCTCTATCACCCCTAAACCAGATCTCTAAGCACTTCATCTATGTGGTTTGTGATGATGGTGACTCCAAACCCTCCCCAGGCAGCCTGTTCCTAGTGGTTTATAAGCCTCTCAGAGAAAGAATGTTTCCTCATGTCCAGCCTAACCCTTTAGGCTGCTCCTCTAGTCCTGTCACTGTTTACCTGTAAGAGGAGGCCAGCACCTGGCTGTCTGCAGTGCCCTTGTGGAGAGCAGTAAAGTCTCCCCTCAGCCTCTTCAGACTCAAGGGCCCCAGCTCTCTCGGCCGCTCTCGTAAGGCCGGTTCTCCACCAGGCGCGTGCAGGCAGCACTACATGACAGCACCTGTCCATGATGGATCACGTACAAGCTCTCCAAGTGAAACAGCTACAAGATGCAACCCCATTACTGCCTGTCTTTATAGCAACGTATGTGCCACCTCAACTAGCAACGTGCCAAGAGATAAAAGAAAGGAATTGCCCTGGAAGCCGCGGAACAACGTGCACGTTTGCTGTTTGTTGGGAAACCTTCGTTTACGGAGAAGGCTCTTCTTTGGTTTGTGATGGCGCCGCTGCTGCTGTGGAACTCAGTGAGATGCTTTCGTGTTGCGCAGTGACTGCTAAGGACACGTACACGTGGCGTTACACGGGGAATCAGGATGTATAGTCTTAGTGAGAGGGATGTGTCGTGCCTGAGAGTAGCAGGACAGACGTTAGGTCCCCGTTAGGAATGTGCTCTATTGAAACCATTTGAATAGTCCTTAATGAAATAGATCTTCATAAACTAATAGACCTTAGAAACAGATGATTAAGTAAAGTTTTGCGTTAGGTCTTTACTCCTGGTTCACAGCAAATTTGTTTAATTCAGATTTTACATGAGCTTGTATCAGAAACACACACAGATACACAGATCATTAGGGGTTGGAAGGGACCTCCAGGAGAGATCAAGTCCAAACTCTGTGCTCAAGCAGGATCATAAAATCTAAGACAGGTTTTATAGGAACACATCCAGAGAGGCTTACAAGTCTCCGGAGAAAGAGACTCCACAACCTCCCTGGGCAGCCCGTTCCAGTGCTCTGCCACCCTTACAGTAAAGAACTGTCCAGGGCAGTTGTGGAGTCCCCATCCCTAGAGGTGTTTAAAGACAGACTGGATGTGGCACTTAGTGTCCTAGTCTAGCCAATGTGATGGTGTTAGGTCATGGGCTGGGCTTGAGGTCTTTTCCAGCCTCAATAATTCTGTAACTTTGAGAAATTATATGAATTTTCTGATGTATAAATCAGGCTTGAGCTCCTAGTGCAGCTCAGGACACTGGAAAGGTCTCTCTTCTCTGTCCCACCACTTATTCATGAATTTTGTGGGAATGTATCTAGTAGCAGAGTTAAAATTGGCCCCAAGGATGACTCAGGTACTACAGGGGTGTGAAAGATCACAGAATCCCAGAACATTAGGGATTGGAAGGGACCTTGAAAGATCATCTAGACCAATTCCCCTGCCACAGCAGGATCACCAACATGAGGGATTGGAAGGGACCTCAAAAGATCATCCAGTCCAATCCCCCTGCCACAGCAGGATCACCTGGACCGAGTCACACAGGAACATCACAGAATCACAGAGTTGTTGAGGCTGGAAAAACCCTCTGAGATCATCAGGTCCACCCTATGACCTAACATCCCCACAATCATCAGCAAAGCCACAGCAGCAGTGGTACTGCCAGACTTATTTCCATACGAAACCAGGATTAAAAAGAAGTGAGCTCATCTCACACTCCCTGACAGGCTGAGTCTGCTGATAAAGAGGAACAGGAACGCGGAGCAGATACATAGTGATGAACACAGGGTAAAGCCTTACAGAGCAGAGAACAGAGTGACACGTCCCATTGTTAAATCTGCTCCTCTTTGTGCTCCCTCTATCATTTCCTTTCGTGCCTCTGTGCCTCTCTCTCCCTTTCTGTGCCGTTCTGAAAGGCACAGAGATAGCTTTTAAAGGCCCTCAATAGGGTTTGGCTAACCCATTTTGTGTGATCATTAGCCTTCATTATGTTTCCATCATCTGATTTTTGCATTACTTAGCTTCATCTTTCCCTCTCTGTGACTGAAAGAGAAATGCAGCTACGCCCAGGTTGGCTTTTTGTCTGCTAAACCCCCTCTCAACAGATTACTCCAAAGGTGTCTTTCTCCTCTCTCTCTTCTTGTCTTCCCCCCCTCCATGGAAAGAAAAGCCTCCTATTTTTTAGCATTTTAGTGTTTAAATAATTGAAACTTGTTACCACTTGGTTTTTTGTGCTCTGTTCCTATGTTTCAAGAGCAATTACACCCCGAGGCCAGGACGCACTGGGGGTTACAGCATTTCTGAGGCACTGTAACTGGTGCCTTACATAACCAGAGCATCCCCTGGCAGGCTTTGCCACACTCTGTTTACCCCAGCACTACAACCCAGCATCTGATTTGCTTTGAGCACTGCAGCTGTATTTTCGTCCAAAGGCTTTAGGGACATTTCTATAAACAACTCCCAAATCTCTCTTCCATTAAATAATCCCCATTCTGTTCCGAGAAGGATTTTTGTCTGTGAGTGCTGATTAGTGAGGGAGTAGTCTCCTCTCGACCCTCCTACCGATTCATTTGCCGTAAGACCACAACGCGGTGCCTGCGAAACCACAGCCACTTCCAAGAGAGAAACTCCCCGTGTCATAACAAGTGTGAGCTCGTGGACAAGAGCTATCAAGAAACAAACAGTTTTAAAGAAAAACACCTAAGAGTAAGCTCTTCTTCACACCGTTGACAGAATCACAGATTTACAGAACGTTAGGGGCTAGAAGGGACCCCTAGAGATCGTCTAGTCCAACCCCCTGCAAGAGCTGGTAGGGTAGATGGCTGTTGGGTTCAACAGACAGGTAACATTTCTTCCTAATCATTTCATAACGATTAACCTTCACCATGTCTGTCTCTCAATCTCCTCATGAGAATCATGTTGAAGTAAATAAATGAATTCTACCGAAAACAAATCTAATCACTGAGGAGAGGTTTTCATATCCTCGGAACAGGAAGGAAGTGCAGCCATTGATTAAAGCTGACAACCTCCAGGTCTAGCTCTGTGGCTGGGAAGGGGATCATGAAGGCAACCCTGCAGCTTTAAGTGCAGCAGACAAGCCGAGATGCACCTGCAAGAAGCTGAGAGGGATACTCCCTGCAGCAGGCCTCATCCTGGGTCCAAAGTGCGTTTAGTTCCATCTCCCACGTAAGCCCCCCTATTTGAAGTGATAGATGTCTTCAGACATCCAAAGACTTAATGATGAGAGAGCAGTGTGAGAGGGAGACCAGGCAACAGAAAGACTTCAGCCTCCTGACTGTGCAGACAGCCTCAGCCCAGCGATTATCCCTCTTTGAGAAGCGTAGCTGGGTTTCCCAGTAAAGGACTGCAGTCTCTTCAAAGACATTTCCACTCTGCTGTTTCTGCACAAAGGAGCAGGGTTGCTGTGTTCTCCAAGCTAGATCCAACAAAGCGCTTTGGCGCACGCAAGCGAAGCGCTGCCGTATGTGATGCCCTGGAATGAAACAGGGACGCCTGCGCACGCACAGCCACTGGAGTTAGACGGTGCAGAGCAGCAGGGAGCTGTGGTGGTAGCTCACAGGGACTGTGTAGTGTCCACAAGGGCACTGGGCACACTGACTGGCTGAGCTCAGGCCTGTGCAGGAACGAGTAGGTGGTGTTCTGCAGGCTGCTGCAAAGCAGTGAGTAAACAGGCAGTTTTCGCTGTGTGAGCGCAACACGAGTGACGCTGCTCCCCAGCTGAGAGCTGCTGTTTGTCCCCAGCCAGGAGCCCACAGAGAGGTGAGAAAATTTGCAAGTGATGCTGCATCATTTAGAGAGGCCAGGAGGAGCCACAGAATTACTGAGGCTGGAAGAGACTTCTGAGGTCATCAACCTATGGCCTAACATGGCCGCAGTCACCCAGACCGTGCACTGAGTGCAAGGCTGATTGTGAAGGACTGCAGACAAATCTCACAGGACTGGATGACAAGTTGCCAGGTTAAACTCAGCGCACATTCCGTGGCTCTTTGCCCCGACTCAGTCCAATGCTCAGGGGTCTTCAAATGAAGACACAAGGAGTGAAGTTGAAAGCAGGTGACTGGAAGAAAGCAATTCCTCGTGCTGTGCATAATACATCTGTCTGGAGACATTTAAAACCCACCCGCCAATAAAGAAAGAGTGGCTGGGCACTGGAAGGGCCTTCCCAGGGAGGGGGCTGAGTCCCCATCGCTGGAGGGGTTTAGGAACCCTGTAGCCCTGGTGCTTCACGCCCTGCTCTAGGGGCAGGGATGGAGGGGTTGGTTTGTGTTTGTGGATCCATCAGGTACTGAGCTTTGTTGTTGTTGTTGTGGGTCTGGTTGGACTCAGTGATCGGGGACGTCCTTTCCAACCATGGTGATTCTGTGAAACAGCTTGGCCTCCTTTTACTGGGAACATTTAAAAACCCCAAGTGTGGACCTTCCCAAGGATAACAAGTTCTTGACAGGATGCTAAAGCAGTCAGGGGACACCTACAGATTTGCAACCACATTTGCTTTCCGAGCAGGGCTTCTTTTCTGTCTGGAAGCCTTTATGACTGCTGCAGCCATTACTGGAGCTATAGGTTTGCTTCGGCAAGGCGCACGCTCACGGAATGATAACAAACAACAGAACCAAACCCTGCTCTTCTTCTTCTTATTACTAGTGCAGTTATTATTACATTTGTTGACAGAGGAATGCTCTGACATCAGCTGCTGAACCACTAGTGGGATAATCATCTCCAAAGTAGCTCACAGCAGTCTGAAACATCCCTATCTTTGCTCAGAAGTGAAAACTAGAGCAACACTGACTTCTGACTCCAAGTCTGCTTTTAACTCACCGTGCTCTCTCCAGCAAGCGACAGCTCCTGAATCTTACCTCCTGTGCTGCTGAACGACTGTGGGAAGTAACTCAGAAACTTCTGAAACCTCCCCCATGTGGCTTGTCAAAGGATGGATCCCTTTCACTCCTCCCTGTGGAACTGGCACTCAGTCCTCTTTTTCCAGTCCTTTCTACCACTCTCACAGAATCACAGAACATCAGGGATTGGAAGGGAGTGACATTTGCTGTCCTCCAGTCTCTAGGCACCTCTCCTGATCCCCCTGACTTCGTGAAGATGATGGAGAGTGGCCTAGGAATGACTCCTGCCATCTCCTGCAGCACTCGCGGATGCATCCCATCCGGGCCCGTGGATTTATGTCCATCCAGTTTGCTCAACTGGTCCCTAACACAGTCCTCATCAACCAGGGCAAACTCCTCTCTTGTCTCAAGTTCCTCCAGGGCCTCAGCAGTCTGATGTACAGCCGAAGTACAGACAGAGGCAAAGAAGGTGTGTTCAGTCTCTCTGCTTTCTCTGTATCCTCTGTCTTCAGGGCACCCATCTCATTTAGCAGGGGGCCTACATTGCCTCTAGGTTTAGTTTTACCTGCAATGTGTTTGAAGAAGCCCTTCTTGTTGCCCTTGACTTCCCGTGCAAGGTTTAATTCCAAGGAGGCCTTGGCTTTCCTAGTTGTGTCCCTACATTCTCTCCCTAGAGCCTTATAATCACCCCAAGCGGCCATCTCCTCCTTCAAAGACCTGTAGACGTTCTTCTCCCTCTTCAGTTTGCTCCCTGTTCAGCCACGGCCTTCTGGCTGAACAGGTCTCTGCCCACTATGGTTTGGACATGCCCGTGAGATCCGTGATGGGAAGCACTTCCTAACGCTTGTGAGATGGAGCTGAGCACTGCCGATCTCGGGACGCGCCCTGCTGGGAGCGGGGCGGGCAGAACCTCCCTCCGCGCCACGCCGCACGGCTCGGCCCCGCACACGCAGACGGAGCTGGGGGGATGCGGAGGATGCCATCACTTAGCAGCTCTTACCAGAAAGCTGCAACCAGCAACAAAAAGGCGGCGGCTGTCACCTAGGAAACTACTGCCAAACAAGCACAGAGCCGCTGCGCAGGTTCCATCTGCAGCAGGCATCAACAGCTGGAAACCGCCTTGGAAGCTACCAACCCCTCCCGTGGCTTCTCACCACCAGGCTTGTAAAAGGGCTGTATAACACAACTAGGAGCTGCTCAGCAGGGAGCAGCAGGTGCTCCGCGTGCAGCGCTGCCTTCCAAGAGTGGGGCTCCAGGGGGAAACATGACAGCAGCTCTAAGTCAGGTCAGTGGCTTCATTTCCAGTTTACCTTCGAGGTTTGCAAGCAGTTGTTCAACATTTATATTACAAAGTGTGCACTCCACGAAACTTCAGGAAAAGCCTCTGACCCATAAATAACCTGTCAAACAAAACAGCTGTAAGAGAAAGAACAGCCTACGCAGGCTGCATGCAAAGGAAGCACATTTCCTGGCCTTCAAGAAGCCATTAGCTAGTTTAGGGGTTTTGCTGCTGTTTGTGCTTGGTTCTGGTTTTTAGTTCCAAATGTAATCAATCCTGAATTTCAAAGCTTTAAGGTTGTTCACTGGGAGTTTCCTCTCCCATGTCTGGATTTGACAGACTCCTACGTCTACCACTCACTCCTGTTAACCTAAACAGAGCCTTAAATAAATCAGAAAGCATTTCCCAGCAGTCGGAAGGGCTCCGCACCTTCCCCATACAAACAAAGCAGTGCTCACCATCAGGAAACCTCTGCCTTCTTCAATGTCACCAAGCAGTTCTGGACCTACACACCTTTGCCACGTGCAGCCTCTGCTACAGGTCACAGAATGTTAGGGACTGGACCTCGAAAGACCATCCAGTCCCGTCCCCCTGCCACAGCAGGATCCCCTAGATCCTGTCACACAGAAACATGTCCAGGTGGATTGTGTCTCCAGAGAAGGAGACTCCACAACCCCCCTGGGCAGCCCCTGCCAGGGCTCTGTCACTCTCACAATGAAGAAGTTCCTTCTCACACTGATGTGGAACCTCCTCTGTTCCAGCTTACTCCCCTTGTCCTGTCAGTGGGTGCCCCAGAGCAGAGCCTGGCTCCATCCTCCTGACACCCACCCTTTCCATATTGATCAGCATTAGTGGGGTCACCCCACAGTCTCCTTTTTTCCAAGCTCCAGAGCCCCAGTAGTGGAGTAGAGCTCAGAGGAAAACCTAGGCCAAATGGAGTCAGGGCACTCGGGCAGCGAGACCGACATGGGACTGCACAGACGGCATCAGAGATGGCATCTAACCTCTTTTCTCTCCACCCCTTCTTCTTCCCAGAACCCCTGTGTGTTCCTGCCTTGTGCACAGGCTCTGCTTTCTCTCAAAACCTTCCCCCCAGCTACCTCCCAACTCACCCACCGGCGCCACTGCCAAACCACTCCGGGTAGAACAAGAGGGGACACAGGAGGGAAACACATCGATAAGTGCCAACCCGACACAGGAGTTACCACAAGAGCCCCCACGTTTTAATATCTAGGACTACAATAACCTGTGGAGTTTAGCCTCAAAGACCCCTCTCTATGCTGAACATCGTCTGATGAACGTTTCTGAGGACATTTGGGGTCCTGGCACATTTAACGACGGCTCGCGCTGAACCCTTCCAGCTGTGGTAGGAAAACTGAGCAAAGAACAGGCACCAAGAGTTCCTTTCAGACTATTTCCTTAAATGACTTTCACACCATAATAACAAATAGCAGGGAATTGCTTGAATAATGATTTCATACACAAATCACGGCAATTTTTTTCACATGCAGCTCAAGGCTGGTTCTATGTGAAAGGCAAATTATTCTCTCCCCCAACGGATGATGGTCTCTGCAGCTCAGAATGCGGTGAAGTTCCTTAGTTGTCAAAGAAGACATTATGCATGGGCCATAAATAAATGGATCTCGATTCTAAATACAGACACTCATCCCATTCACAGAAAATTAAACTTACTCCAAAGAGTCGAAAGAGCGAGAATTCACTTTCTTTCTAAAATTATCTGACAGCCTCACTGTGTGATGACATACAGCCTGTCATTCCTCCCAACATCTATAAAGCCCCAGCTGCTGTGGCACATGAATTTTACTAATGCACTGCTCACATAATTAATCATTGAATCATTATGGCTGGAAAGAACCTCCAGTGCCAGCAAGTCCAGCCCTCATCCCAACAGCTCCCCAACCGCCTACACCATGGCCTCAAGTGCTCTAGCTACTTGGTTTCACACACCCCGAGGGCTGAGGACTCCACCTGTTCCAGTGCCCAACCACTCTCTCGGCAAAGAACTTCTTCCTAAGATCCATAAGCGCCCCCGGTGCAATCTGTGGCCATTTCCCCTCATCCTATCATTAGGAATCTGGGAGAAGACACCAGCAGCAGCCTCACTACAGCCTCCTTCTATGCAGCTGTAGAGAGCAAGAAGATCTCTCGGCCTCCTCTCCTCTAGACTAAACAACCCCAGTTCCCTCAGCCGCTCTTCACAGAGCCTCGTTGTCTTCCTCCAGCCCTGCTCCAGCACCTCAATGTCCTTCTTACACTGTGGCACCCAAAAGTGGACCCAGTAGTCCAGGTGCAGTCTCACGAGTGCAGAGCACAGGGACCAGGCTTTATCCGAACAGCAGCGCACACAGGACCTTGCATCCTGCTCACTTAGGATACGTCCCCGATGACTGTGACTAAGACATGTGCGGCTGAGTCAAGGCTCTTTATGCTAATATGACTTTTTCTTAACTTTTGAACTTGTGAGCTCTAAATCTACAACGTTTCATGTGTTCTGAAAAAGGACTCATGTATCTATAGAAAAATGAACGTCACCGCAGGGGTAATTACGATCTCCTGCTCTTCTTAGGCAGCACTGAGAGCTTAACTGTGAGTTTGAGGAGCACAGATAGCATGAAGCAGTGGTCTCTACAGCGAATGCCTTAGAAAGGAAAAGTCCCTCAGGTGTAGTGTTGGGGGATCTGGTTTAGGGGTGAACTTGCAGAGTTGGTTTGATGGTTGGACTTGATGATCTCAAGGCTCTTTTTCAACCTGTATGATTCTGTGATGAAGGAAAGGAGAATGGACCTCTGCTGATGTGGAAAGTTCCTGCTTTGAGCTGTGAAAGCCAGACTCTAATGGGCACTTCAGTCTGCCTTGCCCTGGCAGCAGGGAATGTCCTCCCCTTCCAAAGTTCTAATCTTGGGGGTCAACTTTCACAGGAAAACTCTATTCTCTTCGATGTCAGATTATCCAAAACACAGATGAAGGAAAAATAACAGCAGTTTATCTGAGTGAGAGATCTGCCTTCATGACACTCATCTCTACCAGCTTCTGTCTCAGTTCTGAGTGGTCCGTGTGCTGGGCTGATTCTGTTGTGCTCCCTATGGCTGGTCCTGCCTGCAGGGACACACCAAGGTGACCTTGTTTAGACAGAGCTGTTGGGCAGCAGCAAGCTGCTGTCTTCCCGCAAGACTTGGTCAAGCTCTTTGCAAGACATTTAGTCAAGGTGAAAGCAGATGACAAGGACTTTTCTTCTTGCCCGTAGCTTTCCTTGGCCTAGGGCAGCTGTTGAATTTACAAGGGCACCAGCTGCTCGAAAGGCTTAAAGAGAGGCAGAGCTGAGAAAGCAGCTCCCCAGAAGGTGAACACAGTGCTGGGCACAGCTGGGAGCACACAGACACACAGCCGGTCACAAATCTGAAACAGCAGGATTTCAGCTTCCGATGGAGGAGCTCTGGACCCGGAGGGAAAGTCTCCAACCGAACCACCAGCCTCCTCTTGCTGCTCTCCACCAGAACATAAGCCCAGCACAACACAACGTTCCCCCGTTGAGGGAAAAAGAAAAGAAGAGAAAAATGGAGGGTACGAGGCATCCCCTGATCTCTGAAGACTGACAGTGCAGCTCTTCCCCCACAGCCAACTAAAGACAAAGTCCAGGTGTCCCTCCCTGGCTGGCAGAAGTTACTGGCCAAACTCCATGCCCTTCTCCACCTGGTGGCACATCCTCACGCCCAGGACAATCCTTCCCAGCACAGCGCCAAGAATGACAAAAGTAGAGCACTGAGCTCTGCCAAGGTTGTGTTGGCTCACGGGACGCCTGCCAAGGCAGCGCGCAATCTGTGTGTCCCTTCTCATACCCTTGACACCAGAGGGGAACGCAGTGAAGGAAATTACATTTGAAATAGCAAATGCACGGGCTCTGAGTCACCACCCAGAAGCATCTTTTTATAGATAAAAACCACAATCATTTTGACAAGCAAAGTGTATTTTGGTGGGGGGTTGTTGTAGATTTTGACTTATCTGGGTTTGCTTTTTATAGACCCTTTTCCTGCCCACAAAGGCCATTCCCTGTTTGCTGCCTTTGCCACGCAAGACACCGCTTCCTTCCGCTCCTAATCGAGACGCAAGCAATGACCGCAGCGATCAGCTGTAAAAGCTGAACACTTGCAGGCTTTGCCAGTAGAGCTGCTTGGTTCTTACACACAAGAGGAGAGAGAAAAAAGAACATTTATGGGTTGATCCCAGCTACTGCCTCCTCCAGAAAGGAAAAAACCCCATGAATCTCTACAAACTGGTTTTTGCTTTAGTGGAGATTTAGCTTCACAACAGAATGGGAAATGTTCTTTGTGACTCTTCAAAGAATCTAGTGTGTTCTGCAAGTCTTTCTGTGACCTCATTAATGTCTACAAATATGTGAGGGGTGGGGGTCAGGAGGATGGAGCCAGGCTCTGCTCAGTGTCATCTAGTGATAGGACAGGGGGCAGTGGGTGTCAGCTGGAACAGAGGAGGTTCCACATCAATACGAGAAGGAACGTCTTCCCAGTGAGGGTGACAGAGCCCTGGAACGGGCTGCCCAGGGGGGTTGTGGAGTCTCCTTCACTGGAGATGTTTCAAACCCACCTGGTCTAGGTGACTTGGTCTAGGTGATTCTGCTGTGGCAGGGGGATTGAACTAGATGATCTTCCAAGGTCCCTTCCAATCATAGGATCATAGGATCATAGGACGTTAGGGGTTGGAAGGGACCCAAGAGATCATGAAGTCCAACCCCCCTGCCGGAGCAGGACAAAATCCTTAATGATTCTATGATTCTTGAAGACTGGGGTGACACTGGCCTTCCTTCAGTGTCCTCTCCTGTTCTCCATGACCTTTTAAAGATGATGCCTGGCAATAACATCTGTCAGCTCTCTCGGCACTCATGGGTGCATTCTGTTGGGGCCCATGGGTTTATGGATGCCCAGCTTAGCCAAGAGCTCTCTAACCTAGTCCTCTTCTACAGATGGAGAGTCTTCTCTCCAGCCCTTTGCTCTCATCTCCTTGGCTTGGGCTTCATGAGGATTGCCTTCAGCAGTGAAGACTGATGATTTCTTTTGTTTAATATTACAATTTGAATAGGAACTATCACCTCTGCCATAAAAACAGCCTTCCAAATTGGGCAGTGATTAACAAAGCGACCCGTGGAACATCTGCAGTGCTTCTAATTCTCTTATCTCAGCCAGCACTCATCCACAGAGAAGAAGGAGGCAGAAGAGAAAGCAGTCAGCCTGCACAGAGCACTGCCCTGGCTAAGCCCAGCGCGCTGCATCCAACACGACCTTTAGTGCAGGGTTTGTATTATCATTTCTGAAAATATTTGATTCATTAATTGTGCAAATATATCTGTGTTTTGTGTGCACAAGGTCTGTCCAATCTCAGTGCAATTTGGTTTTGTCTGGCTTCTGTTTTCAGACTCTGGGGCTCGCTAAGCTCTCGCATTATTAGGTTTGTACAGTCTCTGATGGATTAGCCCACCCATTAGCACCCTTCCCAGAAATGGGTTCGGTCACCCCGCAGTCTCTTCTGTTTACCTAATGAATTGAGCAGTCTCACTTTTCAAGGCATTTTTGGCTCTTGTCTACTGCTATCTAAAACTCTGGTTGTGCTCTCGGTTGCTGGGAATTATCGCGTCTATTTTTGCAGTTCCCATCACAGTCTTTGTGTCATCCACCAGTTCCTACGGTGGGTCACTCCCGCTCACCTCCAGCTCGCTGATCTAAGCGTGGCTTCGTCCCCGCAAGTCCAACGAAATCGCTGCCACGCGGGGTCATTTCTCCCTGGCAGCAGCTTTCTGACACCTGCTCGGCACACGAGAACGTCACGAGCGATGAAGTCAAACCCTCTGCAATAAATCACGCCGCATTGTTTCTCCACAATGGCATTAATCAGCCGCGGATGGCACTCCAGCCACGATTTACATCAAGTCTGCTGATCAGGCCTGCTCTCAGAAAGCCACGCCGTCTGGAACAGACTGCCTGCTTGGCCTTTAAGTCTTCATGAATGGAACGGCAGCGGCGCTTCCTTCCTTCTGCCGGGGAGAGGTGTCAGGCCAACCAGCAGATGGCTACCTGGGACACTTCTAAGAGGGCAAAGAGCCCGTACGCCGCCGCAGCAGCTGCTGGCACTCCATCACTCTTGTTATTCCATTGCACCAGCACCTCCTCTCTTCCCAGATTTATTAGAAAGAACATTAGCAGCCTTCAGATCCCCTTATCTATCTGTTTCAGGACTTCTGAGGCCACATTATCGAATCTACTTATGTAGGAAGTACAAAGTGCTGCGGTCCTTTCAAGTCAGCACGAGGCTGCGGAGGCTGCATGGGAAAGGAAATGTCTTCCAAGCTGTTTGTGGTGCAGTGCTGGTCATTCTGCTGGCCAGATCTAAAAACCAGGCTACCCAGCTGAGGCTTCCTTTAACAGCGGCTACACTCCTCTTTGTTATTCTTATTTTCTTGAATTTTTCATATCTCCAGAAGCCCCAACTATCTTTTGTAGCCCAGCTTTCAAGTTCTTTTATTGATTTTCTCAACTTGAAAAATTCCAGTTGATATTAATGATTATCTATCCTCCCTCCAGCCCGTTTCTTCTGCTCTGCTGTCTTTATGCCTGCTGCAGAAAGCTAGCAGCCAAAGGTGCCCCTTACCCTGCACCCACACGGTCAGTAATGAATTGCCTTTCCTGAAGAACCACCACGATCCATCCACCCACCGCTAGGAGCTCACCTGCACGAACACCACTGATGTGATTCCTGTGTTTAACACCTGTGCTGCAGATGCAGCGACCGCATCCAGTCTCTGAAGGGGGCTATGAGACAGCTGGGGGAGGACTCTGGACACAGGTGCGTAGGGAGAGGACGAAGGGAACGGGTTACAGACTCGGAGAGGGGAGACTGAGGTTGGTTCTTTCTTGTGAGGGCAGCGAGATGCTGAGCAGGGTGCTCAAAGAAGTTGTCAGGGAAGTGTCAAAGGCCAGGTTGGCTGAGGCCCCGAGTAACTGATCTGGTGAAGGTGTCCCGACCATCTGCCCTGCAACCCTCAACCACTAAACCATTTCCTGAAACAAAACATCGTGTCTGCCTGTTTTTGAACCCTTCTGGGGACTGTGCCTCTCCTCCCTCCATGGGCAGCCTGTTCCAAGGCCTCCCCACTCTTTCTGGGAAGATGTTTTTCCTCAGATCCAGTCTGAACATCCCCTGGCACAACTTGACCCCATTTCCTCTTGTCCTGTCGCTAGTCACTAGGAAGGAGAGGCCAACACCCACCTCACTGTACCCTCCCTTCAGGTAGCAGTAGAGAGCAACCAGGTGAGAGCTAACAAGTGCTTCATAAACCTAAGAGGACTCATCTGCCAGGAAAGGAGAAACACTTTTGACTCTGCAAGGCATTTTGACATGAAAGGCTGATAGCCATGAGACCACAACTCTCTCATCTCAAGGTCAATCCACCTTCAGAACAACCCTGCTTACGTTTTTGCTGCTTGAGGGATCACGTACAGCGAGGGTCGTGCATGAGAGCACAGCTCCATAAAGGACCCAAACTGTTGGCCTGGGATGGGGCAGCCCAGCGAAGGACTAACCACGACTAGCGCAGCGCTTGCCAAGGCTCCACCACAGCTCCACACTCGAGGGAAGAGCCTCCGAGTGGAACTGTGTCGCCGCACCTCGCTGACCTCTCTCGCACCTTAATCCAGCCCGAACTAAGCCGAGCCCTTGATTGCTTTCTCCGGTCTGTGCTAATTTGGGTCGCCAGCAACTCGTGCAGCGCTCCGGCACGGCTGCTCCAGCAGCAGAGTGTGCTCCAGCAGCTCCTCTTCCTCGTCCCACTGCGGTGAAGCTCCGCAGAGCAAGGAGAGCGAATGAAGCGGGGCAGGCCGGGGGTTTTAAATCAATCGCAGCGGCGCGCAGGACAGACAATAATCCTTCTGCACACTGCGTTTGAAGGAAATTAAAGCTCTCTGAAGGATGAAAACGTGTACACTCTCAGCCATGGAATCTCAGGGATTATCATTACCCTCAGTTACGTGCAAGGGAGAGAAAAAGTGACTCACCCTGTAGTTTTTTAGGAACACGATCCAAAGGTGGGTCTGTGACTGAAATTTACGGCACAGAATGCGCTCCGCTGGTTTCCTTCTGCTTAACAACACCCTGCATTTCCTAACCAGGGAGGCAAAATCTGTAGGGCAACCATGTTTGCTTTTCCAAGGTCTGCACCTGCTATAAAACCAGCAGAATGTGGGGGGAGGAAGACGCTGCAGAAAGACCTGGACAGGCTGGGTCAATGGGCAGAGGCCAACGGGATGAGGTTTAACGGGTCCAAGGGCAGAGTCTACACTTTGGCCACAAGAACCCCCTGCAGCTACAGACTGGGGGAAGACTGGTTGGAGAGCAGCCTGGCACAGAGGGACCTGGCAGGACTGGGTTACACCCAGCTGAACAGCAGCCAGCAGGGTGCCCAGGTGGCACCAAAGGCCAATGGCATCCTGGCTTGGATCAGCAATAGTGTGGCCAGCGAGACTAGGGCTGTAACTGTCCCCCTGTAAGACTGAAGACACACTTCTGCCGCGTTACGAGTGAAAACAGCGGAAACACTCGACGGCTCTGCCTGCCGGCCTTGAGAACCCACTGCTGCAGAGCCACTGCCTAACACCTCTGTGTCAGGGCCCCGTGCTAATGCAGCCAGACTTTTGGGCACCATCAATTTGTTCTCCAGGAAGAAAGAAGAATTGAGAAGGCAGAGGACAGATTAATGCTTCCCCCAGCTACTTAAACTATTGGATTGTGCCGATGATGCTATTTAAATTCAGCATCTTATTAAATTAAGTCTCTGAGAGATGAAGTGACAGCTAGAAAGTCCTTGATAAATCAGAAGTAGTGACACACCAGGAGAAGAGTTGACAGCACTAATACTCTTTGGAATCTTTCATTTCCAGCCACCTTGCATAGGTTTGGTTTGGTTTGATGGCCTCAGCAGACAAAAAATGCCCCCAGAATTGCACTCTTGTTTTATTACATCCAGTTTGCTGAGTTCAGGGTCAAGCACAGACTTTCTTAAGACCTTTGAGCACTTGTCCATGAGAATTATCGTGGTCTCACTACGCTGGCGCGGATCCTAAGAGGAGCGCAATACAACTGGTGTTACAACACAGCTGCTGCCTGCACAGACAATAAAGGTCCTTCATGATGACAATGTTCAAAGTCCTGATTAAAGAAATCCCTAATAAATTCCTTAACGTTGAAATAGTGCTGCCAGCAGGGCTGGGGATGTAACTCTGCCCCTTGACTGGGCACTGGGGAGGCTGCCCCTAAAGTACTGGGGGCAGTTCTGGGCCCCTCACTTCAAGAAAGAAATTGAAGGGCTGCAGCGGGTCCAGAGGAGGGACTGGAGGGAAAGGCTGATGGGGACAGGCTGAGGGAGCTGGGGGTGTTCAGCCTGGAGAAGAGGAGACTTAGAGGGGACCTTCTCCCTCTCTCCAACTCCTCGAAGGGAAGTTGTAGCCAAGTGGTGGTCAAGCTCTTCTCCCAGGCAGCCAGCACCAGGATGAGAGCAAGGACTGAAGCTGCCAGGGGAGGGTCAGGTTGGATGTCAGGAAGCTCTTCCTCAGGGAAAGGGTGATCAGAGCCTGGACTGGCCTGCCCAGTGGGGGTGTCCCCATCCCTGGAGGTGTTGAAGGACAGACTGGCCCTTAGTGACACAGTCTAGGTGACTGTGGTGATGTTAGGTCCTGGGCTGGGTTTGGAGATCTCAGAGGTCTTTTCCAGCCTCAATCCCTCTGTGATTCTAGGTTGCTGCAGGTGTACACAACAGCAGAAACTACTCTGGGAAGAAACTTCACACTATGAAAATTAGTACCTGAGCTTTGCTATTGCTGCAGTAATGAAAATGCTCTCAATCTGAGTTGCAAGCCAGGTGTCCCCTTCAGCTCTTCTCAAAACTGGGTCTCCCCAGGTTTATCTTCCTTTTAAATGGTGCTGACACAGCAGGATCCCCTAGACCAAGTCACACAGGAACACATCCTGGCGGCTTTTAAACGTCTCCAGAGCAGGAGACTCCACAACCCCCCCGGGCAGCCCGTTCCAGTGCTCTGTCACCCTCACTGGGAAGAAGATCCTTCTTGGTTTTATCAGGGCCGCAAAGATGGCTGCATCTCTTCCATAAAAGTTTACAAACCTAAACTCCTGACCAACTGAACCCTCAACATTTCTTGAGGAATTTTTGAGTTGTTCTCTCTAAGGCTCTTCTAAGTGAAGGTGCCAAATCACTCTCAAATGAGTTTGGGACTTTTGACAATGGATTTCCAGTTTCACGGAGCCTTTACAGGTCCCGGTGAGTGGCAACACCCATCCATCATTCTAAAGGGTCACTGCTGGGAGCTCTGAATTCCCCTCTTTCAAATTGAATGGTTTGATGTGGTCTAAAGCCATGAGTGATGCTTTGCAATCACTGCGGCCGTGCATGGTTGAATCAGTCATCGCTTCCTAAATGTCACGAACCTTGGTCCCAGCACAATAGAGAGAGCAGACGCTTTCTTCTCGTCTATCCTTTTGCCTCAAATAGAGTAAAAGCAGCCAGACTTTCCCAAAGCAATCTAGCTGTTTTCGTCCCGGATGGCGCACTACGTTTTCATCGTCTGACACGTCAAGAGTGCACAAACCTTAGAAGCCTTCCCCTCGCGCCCGCATTCAGAGAAGAGCAGACAGACCATACAGCTGGAGGTCTGGGTGCGGCACACGCACCCCGCGAGGCTCTGGCTGGCTTCACCATCTAACAGACGCGGCTCCGCAGCGCTAGGCACTTCTGCTTCTCTGCATCACTTCTGAAACACCAAGGCTTCTCGCTGCAGCCTTGAGGGACTCCACTGGGTGTTCGCCAGCCCTGCTCAACTACAGCTGCATCTGCTTGTTTAGGGACGTTGTTCCATCGGTCTGCTCACTTCCAGCAGACCTTTTTCTAGCCATGAGCTCAGCATGCGCTACAATCAGTAGTAATAACAACAACAGCAATTAAACCCAAATGTTCTAAAGCTGTGCCACAACAGCCACCGCTCCTTCATGGACTAAAGAACACCGTGAAATGACTGCTCCTGCTGCCTTCAGTCATCAAAGCCTCCTCCTGCTGTAACTACAGCCCTTCAAAGGTGAGCGACAAACCAAGGAGCGACTCTGTGAACCTGACGTTCACAGAATCACAGAACGTTAGGGACTGGGAGGGACCTCCAAAGATCACCCAGGCCAATCCCCCTGCCAGAGCAGGATCCCCTAGACCAGCTGCACAGGAACACATCCAGGCTGGTCTCCAGAGAAGGAGACCATGTCCCTATGCACCACATCCCATGTCTGTAAAATTCTTGCAGGGATGAGAACTGAACCTCCTCCCTGGGCAGACTGTTCCAGAGCTTGGCAAACCTTCTGCTGAAGGGTTTTTTCCCCTCAATATCCAATCTAGACCTCCCCAGGCACAACTTGAGGCCATTTCCTCCTGTCCTATCTCTTGTTACTTGCCAGCAGTGACCAACATCCACAGCCCTACAACAGCACGCTTGTAGTCTTCTCTCTCAAGGGTGTAAGATGCATTTCATCCACCAAAGACCCTTCTCCCTTAGAAAGGCTGATGGAAACAGTGTCACTACGTTAGAAGAGCTGCTCATCTAGCCACTGTCTGTGGTTTCTTAGTGGAAACTGGAATGCCAACAGTGCAGCTGCGCCTACGAGGAGCCGCAGACTATCCTACAGACGGTGCTGAGTACCTACGTAGTCTCAACACCACGGCTATAAATTCAAGCAAAGGCTAAGCTGAAATCTGTAAAAAAAGAGTAAGAACCTCCAAAACATCTCATCTTCTGCAGCACCCTTCGTGAGGAAGTCTACAGAACAACCCTGCAAGGCCAGAAATCAGCTTGGGAGGTCAGTGACTGGTATTGCTGACAGATTAACTGGGAGTTAGTGAAGTCTGACTGTACTTTAAGACGCTTACTTTGAAGGCATTTTAAGCTTAAGCTGACCCAATTAACTGCTCTTACCTACCCTCTCTATGTATTATTCCACATAATTTGTTTCAAAGCCGCATGTTTCAGTCACATATCTATTTCATGTAGATTCTGCTTCTCAACCCAACCTCTCTGCAGCAGTGCAAGCTCAACACAAACCGCCCTCGTTGTTTTCTGAGTTGTTTAGAAACCCAGAGTAGAAAAGGCTTCTCTTTGTTTATCTCAATAACATCTTAAAAAGATGTTATTAGTGAGGGAGGTTCTTCTCCCCCTCTACTCTGCCCTAGTGAGACCACATCTAGAGTCTTGTGTCCAGCTGTGGGCCCCTCAGTTCCACAAGGACACGGAGCTGCTGGAGGAAGTCCAGTGTAGAGCAACAAGTATGACGAAGGAAGCAGAGCAGCTCCCTGATGAGGAAAGGCTGAGGGAGCTGGGGCTCTTGAGCTTGGAGGAGACTGAGGGGGGACCTCATGGATGTCTATAAATATGTGAGGGGTGGGTGTCAGGAGGATGGAGCCAGGCTCTGCTCAGTGTCATCTAGTGATAGGACAAGGAGCAGTGGGTGTGAGCTGGAACGCAGGAGGTTCCACATCAATATGAGAAGGAAATTCTTCCCAGTGAGGGTGACAGGGCCCTGGCAGGGGCTGCCCAGGGGGGTTGTGGAGTCTCCTTCTCTGGAGACGTTTAAGACCACAAGGGATCCTGCTGTGTCAGAGGGATTGGACTAGATGATCTCTTGAGGTCCCCTCCACCCCCTAACGATTCTATGAGAAAAAGGACGACAGCCTAGCAAAGGAAGAAGCTGGCAGGGGCAGCAGACACACAACTGCTATTCTCAGCCAACACCTCCCTCCTGCTGCAGCCCCACCACTACGACAGGAACAACGTGATTCCACCCAGAATAACCCATCGTACCCATCGCACTGCAGCTCAGAAATTAAACTGCTGCTGCTGCTGCTGGAACCTAAACAGATGGGACCTGGCTCGTCCCGGGCTTCGCACACAGAAATCAAACTCTCACTGCTGTACAACAGCCTATTACAGAGATAAAAGGCACCGTCCTGATAAAGTTAGAGAAGAGGAGAAGAAACATTACTTCAGTGCGAGAGGGCCTGGTGGATAACAAGCAGAACAGCGACATCCATTTCGTTTGCTGTAATTAATGGAGGGAGCAGACTGCAGTGTTATGTATTGGAGGGCTGTGTCATCTCCCAGTGTTGTCTGGCTTTTTACAGGGCACCCAGTGTCTTCCTTGAGATTACTTTTCTGTTTTTTCTTCTCCTGTTTTTTTTTGGTTTTCAGTATATTGTTGGCCTCGACTTTTCTTTAAAAATCTATAGTGTGATCAGCCCAAACAGCTTTTTTATGAAGGTGCAGCTCAGACAATCCACACGGACTTAAAAGTGCACTATGTCTGGGAAAGGGAAGCTGTGTTTTCAAAGCAGCTCTGAAAAAAGCCAAGCCCAGGGGGCTGGCTGGGTAGAGCAAGAAGCTTCTGCAAGATCAGGAACTCTGAGGACATGGAAGAATCATGGAATCACAGGATTATCGAGGCTGGAATCACAGAATCATTAGGGACTGGAAGGGACCTCAAAAGATCATCTAGTCCCATCCCCCTGCCACAGCAGGATCACCTAGATCCAGTCTTTAGGGGTTGGAAGGGACCTTGAAAGACCGTCTAGACCAATCCCCCTGCCAGAGCAGGATCTCCTAGATCCAGTCTTTGGGGGTTGGAAGGGACTTCGAAAGACCGTCTAGACCAATCCCTCTGCCAGAGCAGGGTCTCCTAGATCCAGTCTTTGGGGGTTGGAAGGGACCTCGAAAGCTCATCTAGTCCAGTCCCCCTGCCCGAGCAGGATCACTGATTCCAACACTGCTGCCTTGGCAATCGGCTATCACCGTCCTTAGCAAACCTGTAGGAGACACTGTTTAAAATCTACAGCTCTACACTTCAAAAAACCAACAGCTTTCAAAAGCCTGTTGACACAGGGTAGCTCTCTGCCCGGAACGACGGCGACAAGGCGCCCAGGAAACTTTCCCACCAGACATCGGAACAAAAGCGCCCGGTGCTCTGTAACGAGGGGTAAATCCTTTGGCTGAATGAGCGGCTGCAAATGGAGTTTGGAAATCCAGAGCTCTACGCGCGCATCGTGACGCCTTACAGCCAAGAACCTCAGGGAGTCTATTATCCAGAGGCCACCACACGCCCACACGGTACACGCCGTGCGCTTGTGTTGTCTTTGCATTTGTAAAGCCCTTTTGGGAGGAAGAGAAAAAAATGATAATAATAAAAACACATCGAGCAATTCTGAGTCGGGATTTCAAAGGCTGCAAAGTCATTATCTGACACGGGGGAGGACTATCATATGGAAAATCACTGCCTTTCAGAATTACGCCGAGTGCCTGGAATCCTTGATAGAAACAGGAGAAACATTCTTCTCCTATTACGAAGCTTTCACATTTTTTGGGGTGTACGTGCAGCATCGCTCTGGAGGACAGAGCAGCACTTCGCTCTGCGGTGCTGCAGGCACCCACACCCCGAGCGATCAAAGGGAGTCGCACAAAGTCCCGGGAGCCTGGCTAAAAACGCTGATAATGCCTTCAGCATTCTTCTTTCATTTTTGTGAGAAACCAAGACTGACGCTTTACTTAGTAAAGGAAACAGAAACATTAAAACAAGCTGTCGGCACCGAAAGACTCGTCAGCGAGACGTCACCCAGCCACGCTTCCTGCAGTCTTTGAGATCCTGGCTCCTCACCAGGGCAACACGGCTCCTTCCACAAACCACTACCCTGCCTCCTACCACCCATCCCTCCAGGGTTGGGGCCCCATCCCTGGGGGTGTTTTAAGGCCAGGCTGGATGGGGCTCCGGCCAGCCTGGTCTAGGGTGGGGTGTCCCTGCCCATGGTGGGGGGGTTGGAACTGGATGGTCAGGTGGTCCCTTCCAACCAAGTCAGGTGTCCTAGCACTTGATGTCTAAGTCAGAAGAAGTTGTTTTCTTCTCTGGTATCCAATTTAAACCATATCACAGAATCATTATGGATTGGAAGGGACCTCAAAGGTCATCCAGTCCAATCCCCCTATCACAGCAGGATCACCTAGACCAAGCTGCACAGGAACATATCCAGGCGGGTCTTCAACATCTCCAGACGTAGTGCTGGGGATCTGGTTTAAGGGTGAACTCGTAGAGTACGGTTGACAGTTAGACTTGATGGTCCCAAGGGTCTTTTCCAACCTGAGTGACTCCATCATCCTGCTGTTCAGCAGGTCTGAAAACCCGATGCTGCCCTGCACTGCTGGAGCCAGATCTTTCAGCTGGCGCAAACTGATATAGACGTTTTGTTTTCAGTGAAGCGGAGCCAATCTACATCAGCTGGGAATTGAGAGCACAGCTGGCAAAGCATTCCTTGGATCTTGGATCCATAATTAATAAAAATTAATATTAATTCAGTAAATAGTTCCTGGAGCTATTTACTGGCTTCAGTGTCTACTGATTTTTCAGCTGACAAGTGGAAAAGAATCTGTTGCCGTTCAGCGCTACCAGAGTCAAAGAGAAACATCTTTCTCCTTGAACAAATGTCTTCATTTCTTTGGCTAAAGCTCTTGGAAAAAGGGGTTTAAAATGCTCTGCTTAACAAGATCTAGGAGAGAAAATTAAAGCACTAAGGGATGGCGAAGTCTTAATAGAATTCTTCTTCTTTTTGCTCGTGCGTAGCCCTCTACGATTACGTGGTTGTGGGTATTTGCCACGCGCCCTGCTGCAGTCAGAGTGCGTGTGGCCTGATGCAATTGAACAGACAGACTGTGCCAACACTTGCTAGTCAGTCCACAGGAAAACCACGGCACACTAGGGATTGCAAGGGACCTCGCAAGATCATCCAGTCCAATCCTCCCGCCACAGCAGGACGCCCTAGACCAAGTCGCACAGGAACACGGCCAGGTGGGTTTTAAATGCCTCCAGAGAAGGAGACTCCACAGCTTCCCCAGACAGCCCCTTCCAGTGCTCCATCACCCTCACCATGAAGGGGATTATCAATCACACGGCTTTTTACCTGTAAGTCGATGGTGCAGGGAGAGACAGCTGTTTGGAAACTTCCCTTTGGCTTGAAACCCTCCTCCCCACAGCACCACTTGATGCTCCTAGGTGGACGCTCTCTTGGCTGACTTGAGCCTGGGTGGAGCTGTGCCATCTGAACACATGTGCCATCGCAATGACTTGGCCAGTATTGCCAGGGGTTCCGTGCCAAGCGGCCGCAGCTTTCGACAGGCAGCATACATAACCCTGTCAAAGCTGGCTCCTTTGGAAAATCTCCTGTCTTCTCTCACAAGGCTGAGCGATCGGCTTTCCCTTCCACCCCACGTGTGATTGCTCCTGTTGGTGCTTCCAGAGGGCCTCCTGCCCCTGCCAAATCTTCACGACAATCCACGACCGCTCCCACAGTGCGAGGCAAGGCAGGTCCTCATCTACGTAGGAAATGAACCCTCCCTTCATTCAGACATTAGGAAAAATAAGTGTCTTCAATTCTAAAAGGCCTCCAGGGGCTCCTCAATCCCTTCACAAAGGCTCTTTCAGTGCATTTAACCTAATTAGGACAAGGCCAATCAAGTGAAAGAGATCTTTCCAGTCGCTGCGTCATGATCAGCGCTGTTTAGGATGAGGAAGCCACAGCTAGCGTTCTGTCGACCTGAGTTTGTGTCCACACTTACTGGTTCATCCTTACTGGAGCCGCAGTTCTGGGCGCTTTCTGCTCTACAAAATAATTAGCTCGTTAAGGCACCTACTGGAAGGCAACCAAACAGCAAACCCCAGCTTCCAGTGAGGCCACTGCAAAGATAACGAGCGTGCCTACAGGCACTTTGTCGCCTTCATCTGTCGGGGATCTCCGCAGGTGTAGTTTTCACAGAATCACTAAGCACTAGGGATGGGAAGGGACCTCCAAAGATCATCCCCCTGTCACAGCAGGGTCACCCAGACCAAGTCACGCAGGAGCACATCCAGGAGGGTCTTCAACGCCTCCAGAGAAGGAGGCTCCACAACCTCCCTGGGACTCCTTATGAACGCCGCTGCTCAGCTGCCTGCAGCAAAGGCCAGGTATTCAGAACGTAGGTTCAATGCAAGCGCCGCTCTGGGGGTGCAAAACCGCTGCGTTAACCGGCCCCCCACCGCAGTCTTTGTCGGTTCTAGCAGTGAGATGGTGGTTTTGAACTTGTGGGGGATGCACGTGTGTTCACACGACATTCATCTCCTAAGGGTTCCTCGCAGCCACACTGAGCCGCAGCTGGAGCGTGCCACTGGGAAAGAGATTTACTAGCTCCTAACTACACTCTGGTGTTACCAGAGATGTTGTAGTCATGTAATTGGTTTCACAGCTCCTACACCCCCTCCAGCAAGAACTATCTCCCAGATGACACCACACTGATCCCACGTGGTTGGCTTTTGACCTGCTTGCACTGCGGCGGTACCGGTCCCTAGCTCCCTCTCACTGACACGTCCCTGGGACAGGCTCCTGCTTGGGCACCGTCAGCAGTGTGTCAGAGCATCACGCGAGCGAGGGGGAGCAGACCCGCTAGGCTCAGCAGTCACTGCCGAGCTGCTGGGCGTTTGCATCAGCTCTGTGATCACAGAACAGTAGGGACTGGAAGGGACCTCAGAGATCATCGACTCCAGTCCCCCTGCCACAGCAGGATCCCCTAGATCAATAGATCCCATCTCTGACAAGGAAGGGATTTCTGGCTTGTCCCTTCTGGAAACACCACGGGAGCAGACGCCTTCAAGACTCTGCCGTGCATCTTTCCCCCAGCACCAGGAGAAACTGCAGGGCAGCTCCAGCAGGCTTCAGCGTGAGGGAGGAGCAGCGAAGCACGACAGCACCGGGTCGATACCGACCACTGCTGAGTGCCCGCGCTGTTCTGTTCCGAAACACATTGGTTAGACCCTGGCTGGATGCTGGGTACCACCAAAGTGACACCATCACCCCCCTCTTCAGCTGGACAGAGGAGACAAAATATAAGGGATGGTCCCAGGGTTGAGGAAAGGACAGCGAGAGATCACTCGCCAGTTACTGTCACAGGCAAAACAGACTTGACTGGGGAGAGGGAAATCTGTTTCATTTATTGCTAATCAGGTCAGAGCAGGGGGACGAGAAATAAAAAACTAAACCTCAAAAACAAACTACCCCTCCTTGGACCTTCTCCCCAGGCTCAGCTCTTCTCCCAGTTTCTCTAGCTCCTCTCCAGCTGGAGTACAGGAGGATGGGGAGTGGGGGGTTGTGGTCAGTTCATCAAACATCTCTGCTGCTCCTCCATCCTCATGGGGAGGGTGCTTCACTCTCTTTCCCTGTTCAAATCATGGCTGGAAAGGTCCTCCAGGATCAGCAAGCCCAGCCCTCATCCCAACATCTCTAAGCCCTAGACCATGGCCTCAAGTGCTCTAGCTACTCATCTTTTAGATACGTCCAGAGATGGTGACTCCAGCACCTCCCTGGGCAGCCTGTTCTCCTGCAGGAGACTGGCATCGGTTCTACCAAGCGCAGGGCAGCTTCTAGCTGCTCCTCACTTGTAGCCACTGTGCTTGCAAACCCCGGCCACGCAAAGCCAGCACAGTGTAGTAAAATGAGCACCCCACGTGAGCACGCTGTCTCACCACTGAGTTTAGCACTTCTATTAATCTTTCTCCCCCCACCCCGTACCGAAGTTGCCAAGGAAGTCACAGTAAGAACCAGGAGCCTTGCCAAAGCGACTGATTCCAATGTGATTTCTCCTCAGACAGAGAGAGGGGGGAAATGCCATCATGTGAAATTCCCACTTCCACGCAGCACCTCGTGATTTTTTGGTGACGGAAACACTTGACAAATGACACCTTCCTACAGTGCACTGGAGAACATCAGGAGATCAGTCTGTCAGCAGAAGCCCTGCCTTTCTTTGGGAACTCTTCTAGCGAGTCTTATAACTCAGCAACTTCCACTACATCAGTGAATCATCATCCTGCTATTTATTAAATTCTTTTATAGTTGCAAAACCCTCTCTGGGGGTCCTCTTTCATTTCACATCTATCTGTCAGGCTTCCTTCCCAGTCCCCGCAGACCACTTTTATGGTAATGAGGCTGAGAAGCCTGCGCTGAGGAGGATAGAAAGAAAATGGAGAACTCCTTGAAATCGAGCAGAGTTCATCTTTGTTAAACTGCAATAACCCGCCGCTCCGAGTGGCGTCTTCCCCTGAGCACGGTGGCGGCGGCGAGGATGCCAGTGTCTGAGCAAACCGAACGGAGCAGCGTGTAATATTTCTTTTGGCTCTGCCTCCCGCGGCTAGAAGAGTCTTGTTTGCCTTTTTAATTTGGCTTTGGAAAAGAAACGCACGCAGGGAATCCGGGCTGCTCTGCCAAATCCCACATGTAGCCGCGGGATGTGACACGGAAATCGTGACTGACTGCTTCCTACAGGTTCCTGCTCTGTCACAGAACCACGGAACGTTAGGGATTGGAAGGGACCTCGAAAGAGCATCCAGTCCAATCCTCCCACCACAGCAGGATCCCCTAGATCCACGGGAACATGGCCAGCTGGGTTTTAAACATCTCCAGAGAAGGAGACTCCACAACCCCCCTGGGCAGCCCTGCCAGGGCTCTGGAACCCTCCTTGGGAAGAAGGTCCTTCTCACACTGATGTGGAACCTCCTCTGCTCCAGCTCACACCCGCTGCCCCCTGCCCTGTCACTGGGTGCCCCAGAGCAGAGCCTGGCTCCATCCTCCTGACACCCACCCTTCCCATACTCATCAACATTAATGAAGTCACCATTTTTCCCAGCTCCCTCAGCCTTTCCTCAGCAGGGAGATGCTCCCCTCCCTTCATCATCTCTGTGGCTCTGCGTGGGACCCATCCCTGGAGGTGTTTAAAGATCATTTAGATGTGGTGCTGAGAGATCTGGGCTGGCAGTTGCCTTGACAGAGTAGGGTTATCGGTTGGACTGTGGTAACGGGTCTCTTCCAACCTTGGTAATACTGTGATACCTCAGGAGTCTTTTCCAACTGGATCCTGATTCTAGGATTCTATGACAGTTGACTAGTTTTGCTGGTCCAGCGGAACACGAATACTGTTGCTCTTCCTCAGAAATCAACTACAGATCAACTACAGAAATTCACGGCACGGAGGTGTGGGACCTGGGCGGCTCCAGGAGCCACCTTACTGCCGTTAGGCCAGCGGTTCAGTTCCAACCAGAGCATTATCACCCGATTTTGTGCTCAGCAGGTCGCGTGGAGCGAAGCGCTGCCTTGGTTTAGTTTCCAGAGGATGAGAGGGCAAGGGTTCATGCTGCAAGCTCGAACTTTAGTCCAAAGCAGAGAGACAAAGCAAAGCCAAAAAATACAAAAGGAGAGCTCTGCTATGCAGCCAATTCTCTCATCCTGGAGAAGGCCTGAAAGGTCAAAGCACTAGGGCAGCCTGCGGTTGTGAACGTGACTCAGACTCTCCCCAGCCACCGGTGCTCAAAACAGTCACACAGAGTCACAGACCATTAGGGACTGGAAGGGACCTCGAAAGATCACCCAGTCCAACCCACTGCCACAGCAGCATCCCCTAACTCAGGTTGCACAGGAACACGGCCAGGTGGGTTTGAAATATCTCGTTGCAATGATCAAATAAAGGACTAGCAAATTTGAGGTGACAACAACTCATTACCTTTAAGCAAGATCTTTAAAAACGGACTAGGACTCACTTCTAATTGACATCAAAAGACAATTCCCAGTGAAGAATTAGCATCTCTACTATGAAAAACAATAAAACCCTTCATTTGGTCCAGATCCCACTCCTTTTTGACTCTGTTACTTAGGTCAAGGCTACTTGTACAAGGGGCAAACTTGCAGAGTAGGGTTGATGGTTGGACTAGATGATCCCAAGGGCCTTATGATTCAATGGACTAGATGATCCCAAGGGCCTTATGATTCAATGGACTCGATGATCCCAAGGGTCTTATGATTCTATGGACTCGATGATCCCAAGGGCCTTATGATTCAATGGACTCAATGATCCCAAGGGTCTTTTCCAACCTGAATGATTATCAATAAAGCCAACTGCCAAAAAGCTCAGTCTACTTTGTACATGCAGGTCGAACGACCCTGCTGGGGCAGGGGGATTGGACTGGATGATCTTTCAAGGTCCCTTCCAATCCCCAACAACTCTGTGAAAACCTTGGAACCACAATTTGACTGGAGCCTAATGGCTTAAAAATCAGGTTGCTAAATAGTTACCTGACCACTCGTTAGCAAGAAGCCATCACCAGAGCAGACACTATTCTTGAGGCTATAGAGCAGCACAATGTGCACTTCCTAATTAGGAACTAATTAACTGCTGAAGAGAGTACTGAGTCGCAACCGGAATAACAAAGGCTTTTTTGCAGAGGCAAGAACTTTCCCAGTTATCTTCAGAAGCTCCTTAAAGACTTGGTGCACGGTGAGCAGACAATTATCACTAAATCTTGGGAAACACGACTGCATAATTTCCCCAGGACTCCTGACACCTCTTGTTGACTGAAGTTAATTACTCGCATGACCTCCTGCGAGCCGAAAGCAATTTTGCTTCTGGAAAGGGCATTCAATAAACCTGTTCTTTTCCTGACCACACAAAATGGGAACCTGGTTCAGTTCACAGCCCACAAAAAGCAGACCCCAGGAAGCTTTGTTTCTCACATGTAAATAACCGAAGCGTTAAGAGTACAAGTCCTCCTCACTGAAATCTCCTTTCAGTTGCTCGCTCAGGAGCAGGGAACGGTGCCTCTACAGAAAAACCAGGACTGGGTTGAAAAAGCTTTTGGATGACCCAGAGTGGATGTGAGTTACCACAGCTCCTCTCTGTGGGATCCAGCTGCGGTGGGGGGACTGCACTGGATGATCTTTACAGGCCTCTGTACAAGACAGCGGGGTCTGCACGTTATTCTGTGGCTAGAGCCCTGTCTGGAACAGCTGTGCCACTGCAGGGTGAGGCTGGTTCACAGATTCATGGGAGGCCAGGCTTGGAAGGGACCTCAAACATCATCCGGTTCCAACCCCGCTGCACAGGCAGGGACACCTTCACTAGAGCAGGTCACTCAGGGCCCCAGGCAACCTGCCCTTCAGCACTGCCAGGGATGCATGGGCCAGCTACAGCTGCCCTGGGCAACCTGTTCTGACATCTCAGCATCCTCACAGCAAAGCATTTGTTTTTCACACCCAACCTCAATCTCCCCTCTTCAAGTCTGGAACCCTTTCCCCTTGTCCTGCCACTATGCACTCCTGTCCAAAGCCCTCCCCCAGCTTTCTTGTAGCCCCCTTCCTTCAGGGACTGGAAAGATGCTAGAAGGTCACCTGGGAGCCTCCTTTTCTCCAGGCTGAACAACCCCAACCTGCTCAGCCTGTCCACATAGGGGAGCAGCCCTGTGATCATTGGAGTCGCTCTCCTCCAGACACCTTCCAGGAGCTCTGTGTCCTCCTGATGTTCAGGACTCATTTCCTACGACAGGACTTACAACAGTTTCCTCTGAAACAGCCTCACGGCTGTTCTCTGCACACCTGTACCAGGCTGTCGGCCTGGGAGAGCAGCACTTTATTAGTCCACAAAGACAGCTTGTCTGGCAACGAGGAAACAGCCTGAGGACACTCTCTGCAAGGTCCTCGGCACTTGGATCAGGCCGAGGTCAAGCACCTACTCTTGGCCATCAGCAGCTGCAGCTTCATTAATCTTCTCACCTTAGAAACCACAGGCAGCCTGCCTGGAATACAGGGACGCTGGCGATTTACCGCTGCTTTGTCATGGTTGAAAGTGTCCTGGTGGTGACAGACCTTCCTTATGGCTGATTTGTTGCTGAGGGATGGTATGTTAAAGGCTAAAATCTATTACTCCAATATTACTCCAGACTGTTACCTCTCCAGAGAAGAAGGGCTCAGTATAGGAGGTTTTCTTCCCGAGTCTCCTTCTCTGGAGATGTTCAGCGACGTGTTCCTGTGTGACTGGATCTGGGGGATCCTGCTGTGGTGGGGGGGTTGGACTGGATGATCTTCCAAGCTCCTTCGCAATCAGAGAATCATTAGGGATTGGAAGGGCCCCTCAGAGATCATCTAGTCCAACCCCACTGCCACAGCAGGATCCCCTAGACCAAGTCACACAGGAACACATCCAGGTGGGTCTTAAATGTCTCCACAGAAGGAGATCCCTAACGACCTGTGATTATTGTTAGTAATATTTGTTGGTAGCACCAACTGTCTGAGCACTGTGAAGGCATTCAGAGGCTTCTGAGGCAGCTGACAAGGGATTTATCTATCTGCTAACGTAACAGCTGTGACTTTGCAGCGCGCAGGGCTGTATTTGCAGAACGTCCACGGCGTGTGTGCACAAGCGGCAGGAAAACACTGCGAAGCAGCGTCGAGTGTGCAGAGCTAAACCAGCAGAATCCCTGAAAGCCCCCAGTAAAGCTGCAACAGCACCATCAGCTCAGCCGGCTCGCCCAGTCTGTCTGCTCCACAGTGTGTGCTGCAGACACGGAACCAAATGCTGCAAGACAGACAGCTGTGGCTGCTGCTTTGGGTAGACAGCATCCATTGTTACCCGGTGGATGCACAGCGTCCATCTATATAGACAGGTAAAGAACTGACCTGTTGGACAGCAGCGCTGGAGAAAGGGACCTGGGGGTCCTGGTGGCCAGCATGATGGCCATGAGCCAGCAGTGTCACCCTCTTGTGGGCAATCCTGCTGTGGGAGGGGAACTGGACTAGATGATCTTCCGAGGTCCCTTCCAACCCCTAATGATGCTATGATTCTGTGAAGACACTGGCTTTCCCCCTCCAATTATCCATGAAGCAGGTCCTGGGTATCTTTGATAGTCTTGACTTTATTTCCTACGTCAGAACAAATTAGTGAAAATACTTGCAAACAACTGTCGTGAAGTTTCCGAGTATTTTCAGCGGGTGAACACTGTTGACCTGACTGAAAACGAGCCACGCTAACCTCGCTGGGGTCATTGTGTAAGCAAGAACCTGCCCAAATGCAGAAGCATTTGGCAGCGACACCTTCACCAGAGCAGGTTCCTCAGGGCCCCAGCCAACCTGCCCTTCAACACTGCCAGGGATGGGGCAGCCACAACTGCCTGGGGCAACCTGTTCCAGCATGTCAGCACCCTCACAGCAAAGAATTTGTTCCTCATGTCCAACCTCAATCTCCCTTCTTCAAGTCTGGATGGATGTTGTCTCTCTGGTAACTAGTGGTAGGACCAGAGGGCAGGGCCTGAAGCTGCCAGGGGAGGGTGAGGTTGGATGTTAGGAAGCCCTTCTTCAAGGAAAAGGTGATCAGAGGCTGGACTGGACTGCCCAGAGCAGTGGTGGAGTCCCCATCCCTGGAGGTGTTGGAGAACAGCCTGGCTGTGGCTGCTGTGGTGATGCTAGGTCCTGGTATGGGCTGGATGATCTCAGAGGGCTTCTCCAGCCTCAACAACTCTGTGACTCACCAGCCATCAAATGAGACTCCAGAAACCTCACATCTCCCCTTCCCTAGCTGCCTGCAAATCCAACTGAAAACAAAAACAAGACAAACTGGCAACAACTTCTCGAGGGGCTAGAAGCAGTTCATGGCTCTGTGCCAAAAGGCAAGAGGGACAAAAATAAACCCCAGCCTGTGAGGTGTGAGAATAATCTTGGCTCTCGCCAAGCGGAGGTTCGGAGAGTCGCACTTCGCTCGACCGCTCCGGACGGCGTCTCCGCAGGGCGCTCTGCAAAAGAAATCCATTAATGACGCGTCTGCTGCTGCCCAAGTGTCTGCTGCGAGGCTCAGGCTGCGCGCAGGCCGCCTCGCCGCGAGAGAGAGAGGACAGGCTTGTGGGAGCGACGGGGGACGGCTGCAGATGGACACGCGCTGCCCCACTGACAAGAGCCGGGGACAGGCAGCAAGACGGATCGGTAAAAACTTCCATTAAATCAAGAAGAACACAACTTGCCCCCAACATCACCTCTGCTGCTTTCTTAGACCAGCTGCTTCCCCGACGCCCCACCGAGGAACAAATTGCTTTCCTAGCAGGACATCTGGACACTGGTGCATTAATAGATATGGATCCCAGCACGCCGAGCCGGGCGAGGAGGCAATTTAATATGAGCAACACTGTCATCTCAATTTAGGGCAGCGGGCCGGATGCCCTCCGGGGCCTCGCAACAGCTTCTAGAAGAGCACAGTGTAAGACATTTGCTCTGCCTTAAGGGTATAGAAAGCTGGTATTTCTAGCAAACAGCCGAGCCAAGGAGAATGGGGCACGGACATGCATCGACGACAGCAGCACCGGACTGTCTGCGAGCAGCAGCTGAAGCTCCAGGGCCTTTCATTTCCATGGAGAAGTGCAGCAAGATTTGCAGGCGAAGGAAAGAGACCAGAACAAAAGCCCTTGAGGGGAGAGGAGCAGCAGCAGGTGGCAGCCCTTTCTCCTTCAGGTGAAGGCAAAGAGCAGGACCAAGCCGCAGACAGCTCTCACAGAACAGTGGGGCAGCCGCGAGCGATAGCAAAGGCCGCGGAAACGCTTCAGATTTACTTTGTGATCGCAGAATCGTGAGGGATTGGAAGGGACCTTGAAAGATCATCCAGTCCAGTCCCCCTGCCACAGCAGGATCCCCTAGACCAAGTCACACAGGAACACAGCCAGGCGGGTCCAGTGATGAGGAGAGCTTTTCAAAGGTGTCATCGTGTTTTCAGTGACTCCTGCAAGTCTGGGGGGTTTGGTGGAGCAAGGGATGAGGGAAGAGGAGGACGAATACGGACTCCGGTGAAAGGAACAAGAGTTAGTCAGATGATGTCCTTCACTGCTCTATAACTTCAAAGGATTCCTGAGCAGATCTGCAGAAGCAGTGCCTGTGTGGAAGCCCTCCTGAACCCCCAGAACATTACAAAGACTATGAGAGCAGTGAAAAACAAAAGCCTTCGAGCTCTTAGAAGTCCTGCAGTTAACCACCTGTGAAATGGCCCCATAAAACTTAACAACTGCGTTTGGTGGTGGAGAAATGGGCGGAGAAACGTCCAGACATGCAGGGTTTGATTTATCTCCTCTGAGCTCTGCAGGGCTCTTCTTGAAATGGACTTGTTGGGTACGAGAACTAATCGGGTGCTTGTGAAAACATTTGAGGACGAGCAGCAACTACTGCTTTCCTCGCTCCAGACGACACTGGATGCGACAGGGAGCAACACGCGGTTCTCTGGGCTGCTGATGCTGACACTTCCCTTGCCCTTCGCTTCCAAGTCCACGGAGTGAAGCAGCCCTCTGGGAACACACACCCACGAGGTGCTCGCTCGCCCTGGCTGCGCGCTAGTGGAAGTCAAGGCACTAAACACTGGGGTTGGTTAGCCTGGGGAAGAGGAGACTCAGGGGGGACCTCTTCACAGAGCATCAGGGATTGGAAGAGACCACCTAACCGCACACTTGCTTGGGACAGACTCGCAGTCCCTCCACTACTGCTGTCACACAGAACGTGAGGGATCGGAAGGGACCTCGAAAGACCACCTAGTCCAATCACCCTGCCACAGCAGGATCCCCCCCTAGGAGAAGACCCCTACCTGCCCACAACCTCCCTTCAGGGAGCTGGAGAGAGGGAGAAGGTCCACTCTGAGTCTCCCCTAGGCTAAACACCCCCAGAGCTCCCTCAGTCTCTCCTCATCAGCCTTTCCCTCCAGTCCCTTCCCCAATCTCATTGCTCCTCTGGACCCGTTCCAGCCCCTCAGTCTCTTCCTTGAACTGCCCCCAGTACTGGAGGAGAAGCCTCCCCAGTGCAGAAGGAGAATGATGTCCCTAGTCCTGCTGGCCACACTATTGCTGATCCAAGCCAGGAGGCCACTGGCCTTTTGCACCACCTGGGCATCCTGCTGGCGCCTGTCCTCCTCTGCTGGCTCCTACAACTGCTTTTCTGTTACTTCCCACGGACTCAGAGCTGCTCGTTGCTCTCCAGACTGTTAGTTAGGACCGTGTAACTTAACGTGGCCACTACACCTCTGTTTTACTCCATTCCCAGAGCCCACCCTTGACTTTGCAACCCCTCCTTTCCTCTCTCCATTACAGCCTAGTGACCTCAGCCTCGCTGCTACGGCTGAGCTGCAGCTTCTACTCTGAACTCACCCCCACAAGCTCAGAACGACCCCCAGATGGTCTCTTCCAGGCTGTGGGGTTTCTTGGGCTCGTGCCTTTGCTAGAAGAGGACTTTTTGTTCGAGGCCTCTGTTTGCTTGGAGCTTATCCGGCACGAAAAGGCAGCAGTGTTGCAGCAATCAAGACAGGTTTGCAGATGCTTTTTTTGGGCTCTGATAATTGAAGATCAGCTTTGTTTCAGCACTTCAAAATCAGCTTTGATTGCCGAGCGTGGCTGTGCCGTCTCTTTGAAACGCTTCCGAAGCGATAAAGCTCCGCGTGCGACATCCTTATGAAGTAACTCGCTGGAGTAGCTGTGATGGGGATGTGGATCTCGGAAGAGCTCTGTCCCACTTAATACTATTTTTAAAAGCTATTTGTTTTCTGTAAGGAAGAAAAACCAACCCATGTAGTTGTATTTTAAAGCTCTTAATGCTGTTTGCCTCCCACTCAGACGTGTTCGAGAGCGCCCGGGCAATCTGGGTTCCACACAGCAGATGGAAACGACGCAACACGTGCGACGAGGAACCAGACATTGCTCCTGCAGCGATGAAAAGGCGAGCGGCCGCTTTGCCTCAGTCCACACACACACTGTTCTAATTACAAAACGGTGTCTGAAACAGGCTTTGCTCAACAGTCCAGTAAGAAATGCTGCAGGGCTGCGTGCCCGAGAGTGACGGGACACAAGAGATTGGAAGGGACCTTGGAAGACCATCCAGTCCAACCCCCCTGCCACACAGGATCCCCTAGATCCAGTTGCACAGGAACATGACCAGGTGGGGTTTAAGTGTCTCCAGAGAAGGAGACTCCACAACCCCCCTTCAGCACCCACTTCCAGTGCTGGGAGGCTGTTTATCATCGTTTCAAACCCGCCTGGACATGTTGCTGGGCAGCTTGGCCTAGGTGATCCTGCTGTGGTAGGGCGCTTGGACTGGATATCTTTGAGGTCCCTTCCAATCCCTAACAATTCTATGATTCTATCCCTCAAAGATGCTCTTCAGGAAGTATCACAGAATCACATCCTGTTACACCCTTCTACTCTGACAACCAGTGACGCAAAGACCACGGGCACTCTGAAAGCTGTAGAAAGCAATGACCTCTTTTTGGATCTCTGTTGGCTACTCACCGTGATTTCCTTGTGAATCAGGCTGTCAGCCACAATGCCACCAGCCTCCTAACGAGGACTATTTCCACGCACTCAGAACTCTGCATTTTCATCCCTGGCTCAGCCACAAGGGCCAGTCAATAGATTCCTCCCAGTCTAAGGCCTTATTGTTCTGGTCCGATCCTCTCACCGCATCCTTTCCCATTGACTAGGCAGCCCTCGCGCTCTACAATAATGCCACAGCACAACCCCAGAGCCTCAGGAGGCTTCACGCAGAATCCGTGTGACGGGCAAGGAACAGGCTTACTTTGATTCCTGTTTGTTTTCCCCTTAATTCCTGAGCAGTTCCTGCACTCAGCTTGTGCTTCTCTTTCCTGCTCAAGCCCAGGAAGATTCTAGAGAGCTCAAATGAGCCTCTGGCACAACTGGAACCGAACCCCTTGACTGCTGTCCTTCACCAGCAGCAGGTCCTCTACTGACTGCTTGATTGTTCCCCCTCCAGTGACTTGGTGATAGATCTGATCATTCACATCCAACCTCCCATTAACCCCCAGCCCTTCTCATTTACAAATGCATTGGTGTTCTCTGCACCAAGAACAGGAGTGCAGCCGGTACGTGAACAGGAACGGCTCAGGAGCCTCTCTGTGATTCCAGGATAGGCTGGCTCCACCAGGATTTTTCAATCACAGAACGTTAGGGATTGGAAGGGACCTCGAAAGATCTAGTCCAATCCCCCGACACAGCAGGGTCACCTAGATCAGAAAGATGCACAAGAACATTTCCCAGATGGGGAGATGGAGGTTCCACAACACCCCTGGGCAGCCCCTTCCAGGGCTCTGCCACCCTCACTGGGAAGAAGTTCCTTCTGATATTCATGTGGAACCTCCTCTATTCCAGCTGACACCCACTGCCCCTCGTCCTGTCATTAGATGCCACTGAGCAGAACCTGGCTCCATCCTCCTGACACCCACCCTTCACATACTTATCAACATTAACAAGATCACCCCTCAGTCTCCTCCCAGCTCCAGAGCCCCAGCTCCCTCAGCCCTTCCTCATCAGGGAGATGCTCCCCTCCCTTCATCACCTCTGTGACTCTGCACTGGGCTCTCTCCAGCAGCTGTGTCCTGCTGGAACTGAGGGGCCCAGAACTGGACACAACACTCCAGATGTGGTCTCACCAAGGCAGAGTAGAGGGGGAGGAGAACTTCTCTCAATTTGCTAACCACCCCCTGTTCTGATCCACCCCAGGATGCTTCTGGCCCTCTTGGCCACAAGGGCCCATTGCTGGCTCATGGTCATCCAGCTGGTCACCAGAACCCCCAGGTCCCTTTCTCCTACGCTGCTCTCCAGCAGGTCCATCCCCATCCTGTCCTGGTCCTATCACATGGGAACCTACTTCTGTCACTAAAGGGTGGAGGGTCTTCCCCTGTCTGAAAGCCAGAAGGCAGAGCTCAGTTTCCCACACAGGCAGAACCTACAAACACTCTACGTCTCCTGCTGTTGTACTTGATGCCTCCTCTGATGAGACACGTGATGAAACATCGTCCCCCAGCTGCCGGACGTGCTTCTCGGCACTTTACTGAAGAGAAGCAGCAAGATGAAAGTCACCGCAAGTCCTCTTCAGTCCGAAACCGCCTGACAGACTTACGAGTTCATCTGACATGACCTCCTGAGCATCACAAGCCACCAAGTACCACCCAGACACTGCTACGTGGAGCCCAATCATTTTAATTAAACAAGAGCACTTCAGTCATCCAGAGACTACACTGCAGTGTGCCGCAGGCGCAGACCAAAATAGACCCAGATGTCATCAAAGCCTGGGGCTCTTGCGGTAACAAGGAATTTCTAGGTGAGAAATGCCCCCAGAAGCCACGGAGATGATGAGTAGCTCCTTCACCAGCTATGGAGGGGGATGTCAAGTCCCTATCCGTGACACCCGAGAGGAAAATTTGACTCCAGACTTTGACTCCTTCAAATTTGGTGATCAATTTAATTCTGACCTGAGCATCAGCGTACAAATCACTTCCTCAGTGGCTTCTCCCTCAAATCTCGTGGTCAATTTGACCGGCTGTGATTTGGGACGTGAAGGAAGAAGCAGTTATTCTTCTCCCTATTGAACCAAGCACAAGTAATGGATTTGTTCTCCATAGAAAAAGTGTTCGTTTTGCTTTTGCTCGCCCCGTGAACTCGTGTGATCCATGTTATTGATAACAGACACATTCTGCAGACGGCTTTATCCGACCACCGCTGACTGCTGAGGTTCATATCAGTCACTAGATCAATGCACGGCAGCGCTGCAACGCACAGGCGACGGATACAATCCATCCCCAAACCAGTACAGGTCTGCCAATGGCACAGCGCTACTGGGAGGCTGAAGCACCACCTCTCCACCCATCTTCAAGAGCCCTGTGTTTTCACAGCTCATTGCAAACTCTGTCAGACACTGCCAAGAGAAAACCCTACAAATGCGAAACGCCTTCTGGCCAGCCCGAGCCAGGCTGTTGCATTTTAGCACTGAAACACCTCGCCCGGCTACCGAGGCATCAAGAGCCACCGGGGTGAAACTCTGCTCTCTCGAGTCGAGAGCGCCCACTCAACGGGAGACAGCAACACGCGCCGGCTGCGTGGAGGTCGCGGCGCCGCGCTAGCAGCTGGGCGTTTAGCAGCAACGGAAAGCGTCCGTCTCGTTTCTGGCTCCCCACACATTATGAGACTCCCCTGCTGGGAGCTGGGGTCTTCATCTCAGCGAGGTCTGCCGCTGCTGCCTTATCCCTGGCAAAGCCTTTGGGGTCAACGTTCTTAAACAGCAAGAATTTAACGGCACGTGGGACAAGTGCAGATCACAGGACCACAGAATCAGCAGGGATTGGAAGGGACCTGAAAGATCATCCAGTCCCATCCCCCTGCCACAGCAGGACCACCCAGACCAAGTCACACAGGAACACATCCAGGTGGGTTTCAAACATCTCCAGAGAAGGAGACTCCACAACCCCCCTGGGCAGCCTGTTTCTTAACAGTCTGGGGGTCTTTGCAGGCAGATTTTTGCCCTCAGTCAGTTTCCTCACTGGCAGCTGCCTTCAGTGCTAGGAGCCACCGCACAGGAAGCCTGTGACTGATCTCCCCCGAGGTTATCATTTTGTCAGAGTGCGCAGAAAGACCCAAAGGCTGGTATTTTTACTCTTCTGTTACGGGTTCTGAGAAAGGGCCTTAATGCGATCGACACCGGGCTCTCAGAGCAGCCTCCTGCTTCTCATTCCAGCCTCCGCGAGCTCCATCTCCTAACGCTCCACACATCCCATCATTCAAACCAAGAGCTGAGGTTAAACTCAAGGCTTCGGATGCGGCCCCTAGCAAGCACAGCACGGAGCCTGTGAAGGGAGCAGAGAGCACTTTGCTGCAGCAGGCCATGCATCACTCCCTTATGCGACGCGCACTTTATTTACAGGGCATCTGCGGATTCGGAACGATGATGAATGACACTGCAAAACCCTGCTTGATTTTCATCACTTCAAGGCAGAGAGCAGAGTAAAAATTATTTGTGGCTTTATCTTTCTTAAACAATGCCCAGGAGTTAATCCAGAGGCACCTCTTCCCGTTTGCTCAGCCTGGTTTATTATTACTTTCCCACCTTCTGCTGTATTTTATAGCCCTCTGTCTGCTCAGAGAGGCTGGGGAGAGCTCTGTCTTACGGGCACCGCTGCATGGACAGGCAGGAGGCTTCACCAGGGCTGACAGATGCTAACCTGCTCACGGAAGACAAGTTACTGCAACTTCCCCGTTTAGCAAACTACTCTTCTTCCACGGTACCGGCCTGGGCGACATCGACACCGCAATGAAAAGGGCATTTCTCACAAGAAAGTCAACAGCAAGAGCGTGACGGTGTTCTAGCAGCAGAGGCGCTTTCTCTGCTCTCATAACCTTCATGGAATTCAGCAATAATGCCAACCATGGAAAGGGTCACCTGGTGTGAATCACAGGATCATCAGGGATTGGAAGGGACCTCGAAAGATCATCCAGTCCCATACCCCTGCCACAGCAGGATCTCCCAGACCAAGTCACACAGGAACACAGCCAGATGAGTCTTAAATGTCTCCAGAGAAGGAGACTCCACAACCCCCCCGGGCAGCCTGTTCCAGGGCTCTGGCACCCTCACTGGGAAGAACGTCCTTCTGATACGTTCCAGCTCACACCCACTTCCCCTTGTCCCATCCCCATATGATCACTTTAAAGAGAGAAAAGATCCTACTAAATGCATTTGCACATCTCGTACTTGTTTTTCTACTGCCAAAACCCCACTGATCCACATGATCCAACCTCTTACAAAACATCTGCAGGTGTCATCTGCTGTTGATTTGCAGAAGTCCACCACTAATTGTTGATTCTTGTAGCTTAGAACAGAGCTCTGTTTTCATCATCCTGCGTCTTAGCATCCACAAGCAACGTCACTGCTGTACCACAGGCCGCGCGTTCTCTCCCCCTCTTTCCCTTTCCTGTGACTCCCAGAGAAAGCTGGAGTTAACACAATCACGAAGGGCTCGCTCACGGTCCTGCCTGGCTTTGCCGAGTGCTACAAGAAGTCAGACTGCGCCTGGACTGCGACTACTCGGCAACTTCTTCATCCAAACCAAGCCCAGGATGGTGTCACGGGGGCAGCCTACCCCAGGAAGTCATCGCTCCCAAGCGAGGGAGCTGCATTCACAGTTTGCTGAGCTCCAACGTCTCGCTCTGGTACGAAGGGCAGTTCAGAGCCACCGAAGGAAAGCGATAAAAACCACCTCCCCAGTGGTTACTCCAACGTCACCCAGTAGGAAAGCAGATGCTCTTACCCCACAGCCTATCCCGTTGCCTGGTCCGCATGTGATTTTCCTCGCTCCTGGCTCGGGCAGCAGACCCTCTCCGCAGCCGGGCGTCGGGCACAGCACGCCTCCCATCCGCAGCACGCACTCCTCGGCCCCGTAGCGCTGGTACCGGTTGTACTGCAACACAACAGACCGGCACGCACACCGTGAGGCTGAGCCGGCGGCACACAGCGAAGCCAACCGTCTTCGCGCCTCGTGCATTTGGCTCAGGTCACGAGTCGAGAGGCTACAGCTTAGTGGTATCATTAAACACTGCGTCCCCCTGCTCCAGCTCCAACCACATCCACAGTTGTCTGATGCACAGCGTTTCCACCACCAGAAAGCAGCGTGGGGTATTGAAACAGAGAAAACAGAAGACAACTTCTAGAGGTGACATCAAGAACTCAAACATGACAAGGATATTTTAAACATCGTAAATACAGGCCAGCAAGAGATGCTGGTAACTGTTGTACACCACAGAGATCGGTCTGACGTAGACTGGAAAGAAATGCACAGAAAAAGATGGAAGGTTCTAGAGCTGGGAGTATGACACAGCGATGTAGAGCTCTTCAAAGTCACCCCCCAACTTTCATGACACTTGTTGGCAAAATAATTCTCTGAGAAGAGGCTGGGGGAGCTGGGTCTCTTGAGCTTGGAGAAGAGGAGACCGAGGGGTGACCTCATTGATGCCTATAAATATGTGAAGGGTGGGTGTCAGGAGGATGGAGCCAGGCTCTGCTCAGTGGCATCTAATGACAGGATGAGGGGCAGTGGGTGTCAGCTGGAACAGAGCAGGTTCTACACAAATATGAGAAGGACCTTCTTCCCAGTGAGGGTGACAGAGCACTGGAAGGGGCTGCCTAGGGGGGTAGTGAAGTCTCCTTCACTGAAGATGTTTAAAACCCGCCTGGCTGTGTTCCTGTGTGACTTGATCTGGGTGATCCTGCTGTGTCAGAGGGACTGGACTGGATGATCTTTTGAGGTCCCTTCCAATTCCTAATCATTCTATGATTATTCAATAACTATTTGCATTTAGAATGATAGAATCATTCAGGTTGGAAAGGACCCCTGGGATCATCTAGTCCAACCATCGACCCTACTCTACAAGGTCACCCCTAAACCAGATCGCCCAACCTACATTTAAGTGACTTTTAAACACATCCAAGGATGGGGACTCAACCACCAGCCCTGGGCAGCCTGACCACTCTCTCTGGGAAGAATTTCTACCCTCTGTCTAACCTAACCCTCCTCTGTAGATGTTCGAAGCCGTTCCCTCTGGTTCTGTTGCTAATTATCTGTGAGAAGAGGCCAGCACCAACATCAACTCCCCTGTTGGAGTTTGAAGCCCTTCCCTCTGCTTCTATCTCTGATGACCTGTGAGAAGAGGCCAGCACCAACATCCCTACAACGCTCCGTGTATCTGCACGTAGCACAGGGAAGTTCTTGCAGGACACTTCAGCTGACAAACATCACTGGTTCGGTTTCCCTCACACTCTAACTGGAGATTTCAAGCAGGGTTGGTTTGTGCTGCTGTGAGGTCACAGGCTGGACTTGATGATCACAAAAATCACAAGCTCAAAGAAAGGCTCGAGATCACAGAGCTTTAGGGATTGGAAGGGACCTCAAAAGATCATCCAATGCAGCCCACCCCACCACACCTGAAAGCATCTGCTCAGTAGCCACCTTGCAGGGATGCGGGGAACTCTGGACCAAAGTTTAACGAGTAGCTGCAGAGCCCAAATTCCTAATCTCGGAGAAGTAATTTAATTACTCATTTCTTTTAACTGCACGTAGCGGTCTCAGAGGAAAGGAAATCTACTTTCTGCAGTCAGATGGTTTTTACCGCTCCTATAAATCAAATAACCAGCTGTGTATTTCAAAATTAGATTGTGGAGGCTATTAGTCCATAATGTAGACTAAGCACTTTATTGATGCGTGTTACACCCAGAACAAAGCCCCCAAGAATTCGTTCCCTAATGGAATTAGGCAACTTAAGGTACTAAACCTTAGTAGTCATTGGACTAGGGAAAAAATAGCTACTGAAATGGAGACGTTTATAAACCCGTGTGGATGTGCTCCCATGAGACTTGGTCTAGGTGATGCTGCTGTGGCAGGGGGATTGGACTGCAGGATCTTTTGAGGTCCCTTCTGATCCCTAATGATTGTCTGATTCTCTGAAATGTCACCCAAATTACAGATTAAAAAGGGAAGGACCGACACAGCTCTCCATGGAGCACCCTGCCTTACTCTTCCCCAGTTACTGAGCTCCTCTGCTGCCCAGTGCTGTGACAGGGAGAGCAAGTCGAGAGGATCAGCTCCTTGTTCCCACAGAGCACCACGAAAGAGACCAGAGCAAGGAGCACCTTCCAGAGTGCTGGAATTTGCCTGACTGTGCACAGGTATGGACGACCGGGCAAAGCAGCCTCAGGTGAACAGGCAGAAAAGAGACCCAACTGGATCAACACGAGGCCTGAACTAAATCCTGGGCAGCCTGTTCCAGGGCTCTGTCACTCTCACTGGGAAGAAGGTCCTTCTCAGATTTACGTGGAACCTCCTCTGTCCCAGCTGACACCCACTGCCCCTCAGTGGGGTCACCCCTCGGGCTCCTTTTCTCCAGAGCCCCAGCTCCCTCAGCCTCTCCTCATCAGGGACACGCTCCCCTCCCTTCACCATCTCTGTGGCTCTGAGGAGGAACAAAAGGGAAGAAAAACAAGGAAAAGGCTCTGATTCCAGGGACATAAACAGCCTCCTTCCCCAAAACAAGAAGAGAACAGCAACATCAGTTGCAATAGGAGCCGATAGGAGAGAAGAAGCCGTTCAAATCGATCATCCCCTGTCAAAACAGCAGCGCCCGGCTGTCAGAGCGGATGATGGAGCGGCGGAGCGGCTCTGCTCCTGCCACCAGCGCGACACCGGCTTCCTCCGAGCTCTGACCTGCTGGGGGCACTCGGGTACAGCAGCAAATGACTCGCTCCTGCGCTGGCTGCTGTCTCTTCCAGAAGACTCCGGACGTAGCTGCTGTTTCATCCAGGAAGCACAATAGCCCATTTAGGCAATTAAACAAGTGGGGCTTCGTTATCACTTTGGGGACGAAGAGGCAAGTTGCTCGGAGAGTCATTAAAGAGACTCCCTAACAGCTCACAGCGAGTCATCCTACCTCCTGGTGGTGAGGAGTGAGGCTGAAGGGGCTGGGATTGTTGAGCCTGAAGAAGAGGAGGCTGAGAAGAGACCTTAGTACCCTTTAGAGCTACAGCCTGAAAGGAGGTTGTAGGGAGGCTGCTGTCAGCCTCCTCTCCCATGAAACTGCTGACAGGGCAAGAGGAAATGGCCACAAGTTGCACCAGGGGAAGCTGAGATTGGAAATGAGGAGACATTTCTCCAGCAAGAGAGGAGTTAAAACACTGGAGCAGACTGCCCAGGGAAGCGGTGGAGTCCCCATCCCTGGAGGTGGTCAGAAGTCCACTGGATGTGGCACGTTGGGACATGATCATAGAATCATTAGGGATTGGCCATGCTCCTGTGTGACTTGGTCTGGATGATCCTGCTGTGGCAGGGGGATTGGACTGGATGGTCTTTTGAGGTCCCTTCCAATCCCTAATGATTCTGTGACTGGACTGGACCTCAGAAGATCATCCAGTCCGTTCCCCCTGCCACAGCAGGATCACCTAGACCAAGTGGCACAGGATCTAGCGGTCATGGAGGTTTTGGGATGAAGGTAGAACCTGATGATCTCAGAGGTCCTTTCCAACCTTAATGATTCTGTGGCTCTGTGAACTGACGTGTCTGCGCTCTCTCTGGCACTGACTGGAATTACCTGCCCTCCACTCTGGAACACAGCTGACTGCACCACCACCACTTGCAGAAACATCTGCATTTACACAGGCTCACAGAACATTAGGACTGGAAGAGACCTCTAAAGATCATCCACAGTCTAAATCTGTCACCACAGCAGGATCCCCTAGAGCAAGTCGCGTTTGCCTGAGAGGGCAAACGGCTACTGCAGGGCACCAAGTGGCTCGTGCTGGGCTATTTTTCAACAGCTCTCGAGTTAACAAATATCTCATCCCAACCCTGGGCGTATCTGCGGTCCCTGTGAAGCGAAGCAGTCAGCCAGCAAGGCTGGATGGCACCCGTGACGCTGGGGGACATGATGGATTGTGAACAGCGAGATCAAGCTGCAAGGAAAAGCTCAGCAGAGCAGTGGGCAGGAGGAAGCTTCAGGATTTGACCTTCGTGGGGCTGCAGGGCCGGGAGAATTTCTTTGCCTAGTACAGACCTTTGTCTACTGGGAGAGTCTGCGAAAAGGAGATCCAAACCAAACCAGCCAAAGCTGCTTTGGGAGACGTTTCTAGGTCAGACTCTCTGGCACCTTCGCAAAGGGTCGAGCGTCACGTGGGGCAGCAGTCTGTTGCTGAGCCTGTTTGTGCTGCACAGCCAGGCAGTGCCGAGCTGGACATCCACAACACCCAGCACCTTCCTGGGGAGCTGGTACTGCTCTGCTTCACCACACAGCTCTCCATTACCTCTTTCCATACAGTCTAAACCCAGTTCCTCCTCAGAAACTGTGCTGTTGCCACCAATTAAACCTTTAAAGACAGATTTCCCACACCGTGCACGCCTGAGGAACCAGAGGCAGCCAGAGTCCTGCATACCCAGTGAAGTGCTGGACAGAGTCCAGCGCAGAGCCACAAAGATGGTGAAGGGAGGGGAGCATCACCCTGCTGAGGAAAGCCTGAGGGAGCTGGGGCTCTGGAGCTGGGAGGAGACTGAGGGGTGACCCCACTGAGGGGCAATGAGTGTCAGCTGGAACAGGAGGTTCCACGTAAATCTGAGAAGGACCTTCTTCCCACTGTGGGTGACAGAGCCCTGGAAGGGGCTGCCCAGGGGGCTGTGGAGTCTCCTTCACTGGAGACATTTAAGACCCACCTGGGCTTGTTCCTGTGCAACTTGGTCTTGGTGATCCTGCTGTGTCTGGGGGATTGGACTGGATGATCTTTGGAGGTCCCTTCCAATCTGTGATTCTGTGATCATTTTCCTTTGTGTCATTGAGAATGACAGGCTTTGAGCAGCTTCGCACGATCAAACCACGCAAAGCCCATGTCTGCCTGTCTTATCGATCCACCCAAATACAAAGGGATGTCAATCTAAGTGTAAACACTGGAGGAAAATTAGAGCCCAGAAAAAAAGGCTTTGTGTTTAGGTTGAAGCAGAAAATGTTGCTGATCAATCCAACATTTCCTAACCAGGAGTTCTGCAATGAGAAAGGAATCCTGAGTTCTGGAAAGTAAAGCAGTGGTTCACAGAGTCAAGCATCTTGGAAGAGACCTCCAAGATCATCAAGTCCAACCATCAATCCAAGGCCACCACACTGACGTGGAAGCAGAGCACGAGAAGGATGCAACAGGCCAAAGCAACTTCACTCCTCATCCTGCTCCATGATAGCAGAGAGAGTTCCTGAGGGTCACCTAGATCCAGTCACACAGGAACACCTCCAGGTGGGTTTTAAATGTCTCCAGTGAAGAAGACTCCACAAGATCCCCTGGGCAGCCCCTTCCAGTGCTCCGTCACCCTCAGTGGGAAGAAGTTCCTTCTCATACTGATGTGGAACCTCCTCTGCTCCAGCTCACACCCACTGCCTCTTGTCCTATGACAGATGGTCAGCATTTACAGGAAACAAAGGTAGAGACTAGGGTTTTACATTAGGAACTGTTGCTTGATTTTAGTGTCACAGAATCACAGCACATTAGGGACTGCAAGGGACCCCAAAAGACCAAGTCCAACCCCCTGCCACAGCAGGATGCCCTAGATCAAGTTGCCCAAGGACATGTTCCAGGCAGGTTTTCAGAGTCTCCAGACATTATGACTGACATTTGGTTGATAGAGGTAACAGAGCTGATGACACTTCCCTATAGAGTTTCTCTCGCATTTTGATTAGGTACCTAGAGCTAGAAAAAAAAAATCAACATGACACATACTAAGAGGATGAAAACTCAGCTCCTGGCAAGTCTAAAATATAACAGTCAATGGGCAACCATTATGGTCCTGTGTGACTTGGTCTAGGGGACCCTGCTGTGGCAGGGGGATTGGACTGGATGATCTTTCGAGGTCCCTTCCAATCCCTAACAATTCTGTGATTCTGTGGATGATCTTTTGAGGTTCCTTCCAATCCCTAGCGATTCTAGAGATGATCTTCTGAGGTCCCTTCCAATCCCTAGCGATTCTAGAGATGATCTTCTGAGGTCCCTTCCAATCCCTAGCGATTCTAGAGATGATCTTCTGAGGTCCCTTCCAATCCCTAGCGATTCTAGAGATGATCTTCTGAGGTCCCTTCCAATCCCTAGCGATTCTAGAGATGATCTTTTGAGGTCCCTTCCAATCCCTAATGGCTCTGATTCCATGATGACAGTGTGGGTAGTTCTAAGTATCAGTCCCTTAGTCACATTGTTCTTCTAGCACCCGGTGGCTTCGAGAGCCTGTTTACTGCTGTAGCCAACAGCCGAAAAGCTGTGGCAGGTAGCAGATGCACCAATTAATAACCTGTCAAGGCTGACGGACAGAATGAAAAGAAATACATCTCACATACAGCTTCTATTGGGTTCCCCCCCCCCCCCAACTTTTTCGGTCCA